>JAOSBL010154159.1:0-12367 GCA_027568915.1 Erythroxylum roraimae | reverse complement strand
CAAGCTCAGCCTATTGCCCTTTATAGTGTATTCCTTGAGATTGTAAGTATTTCTGTATTCTTGGTGTGGCTTTCCAAGACGGTAAATTCAACCTAAAATACCATAGCGAGGTTTTCAACCTCTCGTCACAGTCAATTTTATTTAGACATCCGCACGTCATATATAGATATCTGTAGGCATACATTAAAAAAGATACGAAGAGTGATGTTTTGTAAAGTTGCCACATATATAAATTAAAATTTTAAAACATCACTAATTTAGATAAGTAATTTAAAATATATTTTTCAATAATTTTCCTTCTAAAAAATTTATGTCAAAGTATTTGTTAAATATTATCAAAACATTTTTGAAGCGCTTAGTATATTTTTAAAGATATACTAGTGAGTATTCTGGTCGTGATGTATGTTTATAATCTGCTTTGTTAAAAGTGATGAATTTATCATGAAACTTATTGATCTCATGTTTAGAAGTTCTCATAAAATTTACTGATCAAGGTCTTTTTTTCTGACATGTTTGATTGTGGTAGATACTTGAAAAGAACCAGCAAATGAAGGCATTTAATGGCTACAAAATCAATCACATACGAGAATGCTTAGCAAGAACAGCAAGATCGGTGCAAGCATATGACAGAAGCTCACCGTCATTCTCGAACTGGGACATCTCCTTTTCATCGAGGCATATCCAAGCTTCAATACCATTACCATCTTGTGTTTTTTGCAGCACAATAAGGTTCCTGCACACCAAAAATGGAATAGCGGTCCATGAAGGCTTACCCCAACCAAAATCCATCTCATATATTGGGAACCCGCACAAGCTTGTGCAACCATAAGGGTGACCTTTGATGTTCATCAGTGGTGGTTCTTTATTATTCTCTTTGACGCTATTGTTGCTTCCAGCACTGTATAATTTGGTCAAATTTTCTCTTATTTTCCCTGCCAATTCCTTAAACTCTAGTTGGTCTTCCTCGATTTCTAATGTAGTACACCAAAGTATGTTCCCTATGGTGTTTTCTGGCAACGGTGGTCGCAATCTTTTCCGCATATTCACTGATTGGAACAATACATATGGTCCAGAAGATTTCGTCAATGATCTTGAAGCAGATATAGCACATCTCATAATTACTGATAACACCAAATCAACGTCACTCAAATTTTGCTGTGCTGAGGTTATACTTTCCTTGAGTTTTGCGATTTTTGAGGAAGGGAAAGCAAACCTTTTTGTCACGAGTGACCCTCCTACTGTTAAGAATGGTCTAGGCATGCTAAGCATATCTGGGGTTGGCGAGAATGTTGACTCCACAAATATTGGATTTGGTGATACTAATTTTCCACTTTCTTGAGTCGTCATTGATACCCAACTCTGGACAAACGTGCACAGTGATGATCCATCTGCAAGCTTATGTGAAATGTTCACAGTTATGGCAATTCCTCCACAGCTGAATAGTGTAAGCTGAATAACCAACATACAACCTGAAGGAATATTGTTAGGATCAAAAACAGGAGTGAAGTTTTTCCAGAGCTGGGCTTCAGGTTTAGCAAGGAAGGTCGAAAGCTGGCAATCAATGCGAGCTTCCACAAAATGAGCTCCTTCATCATTGCATTCAATTGTTGATAAATCATCTTTGAGCTCCCCTGCTAATGGATAATAGTGAAGTAGTGTTTCAGAGAGCGATTCCTGTAGGGAATAAGACTTTTTGAAAAACATGGACCGGATTTCATCATGATCATTTCGGTTGGTATTGGATTGGTAGAAGAAAATCATAGTGCCATAAGTAGGAGCAAATTCTTTGTCCCAAAGAGAAAGCTTGAAAGTTTGAAGATGTTTAGGGGTAGGGTGTGATGGCTTGATTCTTTTCCTAGAGATGACCTCAATATTCAACGCAGCCATTTTTCCTGTTGCTTTACTTGAATCTTTTTTTTGTGATTTTCCTATGATTTGTCTCCTTTATATAGAATCATGAAGACTATGTCAAATTCGTAACTTCTGGTTAAGTTTGGAGAAGTTTTAGTATTTTAATGTTGCAATTACACCGTGAACTCGCCTTGATGTTAACGCTCTAAACTGCCTTACACTACAAGCTCATTCCTAATTGTCTTATGCTATAGGTGAGGAGAAATTTTAATGTGTAAGATGATATTCTAATGCAACTTACATTCCTCTACAATGTTAAATTCATACCATCTTTTATATTAGCAAGAAATAAGTTAAATCCTCTAATTAACGAGTAATCTTCAAAATTAGTTTGTTGTTTTTTTATTTTCATTAAAATTTTTATTTTATTTAAGAATTCACAATAAATTTTTATTTTATTGCCCTTATAAATTTATTTATTTATATGAACATCAAAGAATATTGAATTCGCTAATTTCTACAACATTCGGAGTCCATCCTCTTATTAAGCTATGTAGTTTTAACTTGGAAGCTTGTGCTTTGTTTTATAGAAACTAATAATCCGGTAATTATCTACTAATGAAAGTATCAGGGAGGGATGAGAAATCAACGTCAGAGCAAGCCTAGATATGCTGAGAAACTTCGATGGAAACGCTAATTCAAAGTCTTATGAACGAGATTTTACGTTAGTAGCCAACTACTGTGGAATTGTGATAGCCAATAGTATCAAGTGCGTGCTTCTTTTAAGTTTTCCATGAATAGAATGGTTTATATCTACAAATCACCACAAAAGCTTGACATATATTTTCAAAACATTCCAAAATGTACTGTCCATGTTATGGTTGAAAACAAAAGGCAGCTTGAAGAACTCTGTGCAGTTTTGTCTCGTTATCGATCTTTGATCACAACATAATATCTTTGAAATGTACGATCCTGATCTTCTTGGCTGGAACTTGGCTTTCTTGTTTGCTGTTTCTATGTCCTGCCCATTTGTCTTGTAACATGTTTACTGTACATAATAGAGTGACATAGAATCTCCCTTAGTTTTAGATGTCCAGCTATACCAAGAGCTTCTTTTGTTTGATGAATGGAAATTGCTCTCAACGCTTTCAATTTGTTATCTTGCCATTGTTTGAAGAGTTATAGATGTGTCCGTTTTATAACTCACTATAATAACTAATGTTTAAAAAACTGGACTAAAAGTTAAACCAGTAAGACAAAAAGTTTAAGATTTAAAGATTTAATCGGTATTAGAACATCATAAAACTGACTAAATATTAAATAAAATTAAACAATTTAAAATACGATTGAAAGGGATTATCCTTATTTAAAAATTTGAAGTCTAATTAAAAAAAGAGATTGTTATATAAAATTAATTTATTTATTTTAGTTTATTAAGAATTTATTAATTTATGAAAATTAAATAATTAATTAATAAATTGATCAGTTATTAACAACAAGAGTTATTAAATTAAATCGAACTGAAAAATTAGATGGTTCAAGATTTTTACGATTAAATCAATCAAATTAGTTTAATCTTTTAATCATCGATAATAACATAATTTGTGTAGGGTACATCGGTCAATTATCATGTGCTTGAGAGATTCAGAAGTATTCTAACTTTGTTATACTTTTTCACCATTGTTTTATGTTTTGAGATAGAAAGATAAAAATATGGTTGTAGATATTGATGTTCAACCTTTCATTTGAGACGTCCAAATAGCAGTGCTGGAAGTTTACGGAGGAGGAGGCTACAGAAGTACGGACATAAAGTTTTACAAAGTATCAAATTCCACCCAAAAGAGATAGCAAATTGCAATAACTTTTTTCTTATTTTTTCAGCCATTCAATATTTTTTTCCTTATTTTTCCAGCCATTGTCCAATGTATATGTACACATTGTAAATTTAATTTTTAATATTCTTGACAATATTTCAAGTATAGAATTTACCCAAAATCATTTATGACACGATTGATTCAACATATTCAACTAGGATTCATACTATAAGAGAAAGAAAAAAAAAAAAATTAACCTTAGATCTATGCTTAATATGTGTTTCCAATGGTAAATCTTCTAAACTCTTTTGATTGCAAATACTTTCAAATTTATCCATTCTCACCTTCTACTTTACTTCCTTCTTTTTCAATGGTGCTAAGAATGTACGTTTCTCTTATAACTATTCGCTTACATTAACTAAAGGGAGAGAGAAGGGTTTTATTATAATAAAACCCTAATCACCCTAATTTTCTCTACAAGCCCAATAACTATTATTTTGGGCCCACCTTATATTAGAATCACCCTAAGTAATATAGGCCACACTTTTATTATTATTAAATTAATCTAACAATCTCCCACTTGGAACATGTTACAACTTGATGATCCATAATATAAATGAGCACCATATACTGAATCTATCAAGTCGTCAAACTTGAATGAATTGAAATGATGAGATTATGGTAGTCACAATTCAATTAACGATATGATTCTTTCCATGTATCACACAATCAACTCAACTTAAAATAATTGTAATCAAGAAATATTGTAATTCTCAACTTTAATGTTTTTCTTAAAAACATAATTTGTCATCATAATAATCAATGCATGTATACAACATAATATGACAAATAATAAATAAGCAAAAACATAACTTTAATTGCATTCATAAGTGTCAAAAAAATAATAGCAATATTCAAACATATGTTAATACACAACATGATCTCATGCTAACGAGGACTTATCTATAATATTCATCCTTTCAATGTGGCCAGTAAATGTTTTAGGCAGTAATCCTTTAGTTAACGGATCTGCTACCAATAGATCAGTTTTAATATGCTCAATTGACACTTTATGTTTTTGCAGTTCTTCTTTGACTGACAAGTATTTCAAATCTACATGTTTAGCACCCTCAGAATACTTTTAATTTTTAAAGAAGAAGACAGCTATGGAATTATCATAATAAATTCTTAACGATCTAGCTATACTGTCGACAATATCTAGCCCTAAGATAAAGTTCCGCAACCACAATGCTTGAATAGTGGCATCAATGCACGCCACAAATTCAACCTCCATAATGGAAGTAGCAATGATAGACTATTTTTTCACTCTTCCAAGAAATTGGCCCTGCTGTTATTTGGAATAGATAACCAAAGGTAAATTTTATTGAGTCTACACAACCAGCATAGTCTGAATCTGAAAAACTAATCACTTCTAAATGATTTGATTTCCTGTATGTGAGCATGTAATCCTTGATGCCTTGTAAATACCTAAAAACTTTCTTTCCAGCTTTCCCGTGGTCCAATCCGGGATTGCTTTGATATTGGCTTAGCATTCCAACAGCAAAATTGATATTCAGCCGAGTACAAGTTTGAATATACATCAAACTACTCACTACAGATGCATAGGGAATATATTCCATTTCCTTTCATTCCAAATCATTCTTGGGACATTGCATTTCACTAAATTTATTCCCTTTCTGAATTGGAACTACCCTTGCTGAGCATTTTTCCATCCTAAATCTCTCTTGTACTTTACTGATATATCCTTTCTAAGACAACCCTATCAATCCTTGTGCCCTGTCACAGAAGATTTCTATTCCAATCATATAGGATGCCTCTCCCATATCTTTCATTTCAAAGTTATTAGAGAGAAATTTCTTTACATCATATAACAAGCCCAAATCATTAACAGCCAAAAGAATATTGTCAACATACAACACTAAAATAATGAACTTGTTCCCACTGATCTTCATATAGATACACATATCAACAGTGTTCTCTACAAAGCCATAAGAGGTAATGGTATAACTGAACTTAAGATACCACTATCGGGAAGCTTGTTTCAAATCATATATTAACTTTTTTAATTTACACACCATATTTTCTTTTCCTGCAGTTATAAAACCTTCCGATTGGTCCATATAAACTTATTCTTCTGAGTCACTATTCCAAAAAGAGGTCTTTACATCCATTTGGTAAAGCTCTAAATTATAATGAACTACCAATGTCATAATAATTCTTAAAGAGTTTTTCTTCAAAACTGGAGAGATGGTCTCTTTAAAGTCAATGACATCCTTTTGAGTATAACCTTTGGCTGCAAATCTGGCTTTGTACCATTCAATATTACCTTTCGAGTCCCTTTTGGTCTTAACGACCCATTTACAGCCCACTTGCTTTGAGCTTTTAGGTAACTCAACTAGGTCCTATACTTAATTATCATCCATAGATTTTGACTCTTCTTTGATAACATTGAGCCACTTTTCATAATTGTTACATTTTATGGCTTCTTTAAATGATACTGGATCCTTATTAATGTTCAAGTCACACTCACGCTTAAGTGAATAAACCACATAGTCATCTGATATAGCTGGTCTTTTCTCCCTTCTAGACATTCGCATTACTATTTCTTATGGTATCACTTGATCATCTGTGACTTGCACATTATTTACTGGTTTATTATTGACATTCTCTTCTTGTGGGTTTGGAATATTAACTTGTTGCTCCGATATGTTATGTGACTATGATATAACAAAAGGAACAACAACTTGAGAAGAGACATTGAGTGAAGGATTTTCCACCTGATTCTCTTGAATATATACATTTTGTGGTTCCCCACTCCCACTAATTTGTCCATTTTCAATGAACCTATAATTATCAGACTCAACTATTCCTGTACCATAGTTAGGATAATAAAATATGTAACCTTTACACTTTTCTAGATAACCGATGAAGTAACCATAAATGGTTCTTGCATCAAGCTTCCTTTCATAAGAATTATAAATCCTTATTTTTGTTGGGCAATCCTAAACATGCAGGTGCCTCAAGCAAGGTTTCCTACCTGTCCACAATTCATAAAGTATCACAAGAACTGCTTTATTAGGAACTCTATTAAGTAGATATGCAGCTGTCTTTAATGTATACATCCATAAAAATAAAGGTACATAGTGTAACTTAACATACTCCTAACCATATTTATAAGAGTACGATTCCGCCTTTCAGCTACACCACTAGAAAAATGCCCTCAATCCGATCAATTTTAGTAAACAAGGCAGCATGCAGATTGATAAATGATGTAGCCAAAGGTTTAGATGTACCAGACGAGGAATTAGACAAGTCAACCACTCGAGCTTGCTTGTTCACATTCAGAATCCGAGGCAAAATGTTTAACAAAGTCACAGGCTCAAGAACACGCGATGCAATCCAAGGAACACCATTGGCATACAAAAATTGTGTAATTAAGCACTAAAAATATAACAGAGAATGAGGCTTACCACTAATCACAACCATTGCCTCAATAATGATTCTTCTTAAATTGAAATTGTTCTCAGTACCAATGGCATAAACTAACTTAGCCTGAGTTGCATAAACTAAAACCATGTGAGTACTTGGAAACCAATTTGCCAACACAAGCTTATAGGGCATAAAATATTTCTGTGACAACGCATATGTACATAAGGTAGAAAAAGATGGCCAAGCAATCAATTTACCCCCGGTTAAAATAGTAGCCATCATATCATTAGACACAATCCAATCATCATCATATACGTGATCACCAAGCAAATTGTCAAACCTTAAAAATGTATTCAATATATCTAGATCAAATCCAACTACAATACCCCTCACATACACCACATGATAACTCAAGGTAGACTCATTCAAAATGCCCTTGTCAAGGTTATAGTAAAATTCTCTAACCAATTCAGAGTCATAATGATTCAGCAACGACACAACAGTCAACAAATTGCATTTAGTTCACAGAATATCCAAACAAAATTGTCAATATTCATCCAAATTGATAGGATGATCAAGAACTAACCTAGTGTTCATAATGGAGTCCCATTTCTATTTTACAGTGGAAGAGTAAAACTTGTAGGATAGAGCACCATCGGCAGAAATTCTAACTGGAGACTTTTTGCAAAGGGGTCAAACTAATTTTCAAGCCAGTTGTTTGACCAATTTTTAGGGAACAGATTGAGTGGCAGTTGGTAGTAATCCAATCGTAGAGACAGGGGCACGAGTCTCAACTGGATTCTCTTCAGAATCAATTGCATATTCGATTATCATAACAGATAACACCCGTAGCACATCAGTATCGAAGATGGGTTGTTCCTGAACAGAGGAGGGGTAGGGAATTTCAATGGGTGCCTTTGAAGAAGACCCAATAACAATAATCAACCTTCCACGGGTTGGGTGTTGCTGAAGACAGCTGAAGCACCTAGTAGGACCATAGGGCGTCAATGATGAGTGCTCCATATGAGAGGATCATTTTAGACACTTAGGCTTGCCCATTATAGCTCCAAAAAGAAGAAAACCCAATGAAAATGAAGTGGGTAGCATCGGTGGAGAGGGATTCAAGAGTGATAGAGCTAGGAGAGAAGAACAAGAGTGATAGAGCTAGGAGAGAAGAACAATATGGTGAGAGAGACCCAAAATACACGTGAGAGGGAGACCCAAACCAAGGGAAAAGAGAAATTTCAAACAAAAGAAAAGAGGAGGGAAAGAAAGGGTTAGCGACAATCTAAAAAATAAAGAAGAATATAGGGATTTTGTCTTTTTAATTTCCCACCTTTTTTTAACAAAAAAAATTAAAAGAAAACATCAGTACATTAAAATTGCATAACACATAATCCCAAAGCCCCTCGAAGAAATTCGAACCTGATTGAATCAAGAGGTTTCGTATAAATATCGGTCACTTGCTTCTCAGTTTTTACATAGGAAAAAACTGCAACTTTTGTCTCCACAAGCTCTCTTATAAAATGATACTTTAAGTTGATGTGTTTCGTTCTCAAATTCTAAATCGGATTCTTTAAGATATTTATAACACTCTTGTTATCACGCACTCTTGTTATCACATAAAACTATCAACACATCTTGATCCATTCCATAATCCTCTAGCATCTGTTTCATCCATAAAAGTTGTGAACAATAACTAGTTATGTATTTAGCTTATACGGTTGACAAGGAGGTGGAATTTTGCTTTTTACTATACCACGAAATTATATTGTTACCTAGAAAGAAACAACCCCCTGACGTGCTTTTCCGGTAATCCAAATTTTCAACCCAATCTACATCACTATACCTAGCCAAATAGGAGGTAGAATCACATGAATACCATAAACCAAACTCAGAAGTACCACTTACATACCTGATAATCCGCTTTACTGCTGTCAAGTGTGACTATTTCGTGTTAGATTGATACCAAGCACAAACTTCAACACTGTAACTAATACCCAGTCTACTTGCGGTTAAATAAAGTAAGCTTCTAATTATGTTTCTATATAGGTGTACATCGATACTTTTCCCATTATCATCTTTGTTTAACTTCGAAGATACACTCATAGGAGTTCTAGCATGCCTTGCATTCTCAAGACCAAACTTCTTCACTAAATTCTTCACATATTTAGTTTGTGATGCAAAGATCTCATCCTTTAATTGTTTAATTTGTAAACTTAAAAAGAAATCAATTCACCTACCATGCTCATCTCAAATTCATAAGTCATCAACTCGATAAATTTGTCCACCATCTTTGGATGAGTGGAGCCAAACACAATATCATCCACATAAATTTGTCCAATCATCAAATTAGATCTGAATTTTTTTAGAAATAAGGTCTTGTCAATATTACCTCGTTCATACCCTTGCATGAGTAGGTATTGAGTGAGCCTTTCATACCATGGTGCTTGCTTGAAACCATAAAGAGCCTTCTTTAACTTAAAAATGTGATCAGCATAGACTGAATCAATGAACCCTTTTGGTTGCTCAACATATACCTCTTCTTGTATGAACCCATTCAAGAACACACTCTTCACATCCATTTGATAAAGCTTGAAGCCTTTCACAAACATTATACCCAAAAGTAGTCTAATCGACTCAAGTCTTGCCACTGGTGCAAAAGTTTCATTAAAATTAATTCCTTCAATCTGAGAATAACCTTGAGCTACTAACCTTGCTTTATTTCTAGTCACATTGCCTTTTTCAGCAGTTTTATTATGAAACACCCATTTTGTTCCGATCACATTCATATCAGATGGTCTTGACACCAACTCCCAAGCGTCATTGCGAGCAAATTGAGTCAATTCTGCCTGTATAGTTGGTGTTCAGAATTCATCTTGTAAAGCTTCTTTAACATTTTTAGGCTTGAATGAAGAGGTGTAGCATAAAAGTCCTGCGAATTCCTGATAATCAAATCTTTTTCCTTCCCTTGTTTTTCTTCTCTCACTGACTTCTCCAATTGCATTCTCAACTGGACGACTTCTTCTGATCTGTTAGGGAGGATCCTTGTTCAAATCATTTTCTCTCAAATTTTGATTATTCAAAGGAATTAATTTTGCATCAAGTCTTTTGGTAGTTTCATCATCCGAAACAACTGACAACTCCTCTGCCTGGATAGTTTCTTCATTAGCAACAACTAACTGCAAATTTGGGCAGTTTTTTTTTCGTCTTGTTGCTTGTTTGAACTAGTTCGCAAGGCTAGTTCTACAAGTTCACTTCTGCCACTTTATCGCTTAATTGAGACATGTCATCTATGACAACATTTATAGATTCCAGTACTTTCTTGGTTCTTTGGTTGAACACTCGATATGTTTTACTATAGATTAAGTATCTAAGAAAGATTCCTTCATCACTCTTGCTCTCAAATTTTTCGAGTCGTTCATGATCTTTAAGAACGTTCACTTTACTGCCAAATATATGAAAGCAGCCTATATCTAGTTTCTTTCACTTCCAAAGTTCATAAGACATCTTGTTCAAGATACTTCTAAGATGAACTCCGTTGCATATGTAGCATGTCGTATTCACCGCTTCAGCCTAAAACCGCATTGATATTTTTCTTCCATTCAATATAGATTTGGCCATTTCTTAAAGCGTTTAATTCTTTCTTTCCGAAACTCCATTTTGATGTGGAGTTTGAGGTGTTGATTATTCTTGTCTGATACCGTGTTTGTCACAAAAATCGTTAAAACTTGCATTCTCAAATTCCTTTCCGTGATCTAATCGTATTCTCAACATTGTCATATTTTTCATATTTATAACCTACACGCATAGTCTTCTAAAAGCCTTAAACGCATCTTATTTTTCTTTTAAGAATGATACCTAAGTGTTTATAGAGTAATCATCAACACAAGTTAAAAAATATCTCATTCCACCAATGTTAGCATGATGTGTTGGACCAACCAAGTCTATGTGAATTAATTCCAATATATGTGAGGATGTAACGTGTCTAACCTTTTTATATAGCACTCTCATCTGTTTACCCATTTGACATGCAATGCATACCATCTTATCCTCCTTGTACATTATGGGCAAATATCTCACAACCTTGAATTTCCTCAACTTGTTAATGAGATCATAGTTTACGTGGCCAGGTTTTTGATGTCATAGATTTATATTGCCATCATATGAGGCTAATTTATAAGAAATAGCGACCTGCAACATATAACAATTGGCTGCTGATCGTTTGCCACTCATAAGGAATTCTCCTTGTTCGATTAGTACCCTACACTCATCACTTGTAAATTTAACCAATAATCCATCATTACAAAGTTATCTTATACTTAACAGATTGGAATTTAATCACTCAACATGAAGCACGTTCTTGAAGTGTGGCAGCCTAACCACGCAGAGTGTCCCTCTTTCAATTACCAAAGCCTTCTTTCCATCACCAAAAATCACATGCCCATCTACATAACTTTGATAATTGGTCAAGTAGCTCCTTTCTCTTGTCATATGATGTGAACATCCACTGTCAAAATACTAACCATTATGAGAAGTAGCCTCATGGATTTAAGAGCTACAAAAGCTTGCATTTGACCCTTTTGAACCCAAGTATACTTCAATACCATGGGCTGCTATTGGAAATTTAATGAGGATTGTAGAGATTTTCAGTTTTGAGTCCTTTGAAACAACATTTGTAATAATTTGTAGCATCTCAGCCTTAAGTGCCTGATAACCCCACAAAAATGACATGTAAGTATGAACCTCCAATTCTTCCTTGAGATTTCTTCTTAAGCCTACGTCCAGTCCCCAAGTATCTAACTTGAGTGTTTCACTATAAAAATTCAAGTATTAAATTTGACGAGCCTCTTCAAGCTTACAAGTACATATTTTTCAAGGTTCTCCATCCTTCCGCACTCGAAGTATACAACAAGCTTCTAAAAGCTCACAGAAAAATAAAATAACAATTTCTCTCTTGATAGAGTGATTTCACTTTCTAAGTATGTTTGTTGCTTCACAAGTGTTATTGCTCTTCCTTAATTAGTCAATTTTTTCAACTAGCTGTTACTTCACTTGCATCTTTAGTCAACTGAATGAATTTAAATCTGAATAACTTTAATATCATCTTTGCCAAAAATCTTTCAGTAATCACTAGGAGAATATACAACCTTCATAATTAGTAGGATCCTTTCAGATAAACCATTTCTAATAAGGTAAGTTCATAATGAAGGTTCCTACAAGAAAGAAAGCGTATTTCTTATGATTTTATT
>JAOSBL010154119.1:0-12371 GCA_027568915.1 Erythroxylum roraimae | reverse complement strand
GACGATACCCTTACTTCACTATATTACAAATCAATTTAAGTAGGGGAATAAATTTGTAGGCTAACGACAACCTATCAAATTCATTCCGATCAAAGATCATTTGGTCATCGATCGAGGCTAGAGCAAATTTTGATATGGACTTTCTCTCTCTTCTAGGCACTTTTCTTTTTGAACCAAAAAATATAATAATCATCACCAATATATGAGATAATACATACTCGTATACAAAGAGAGATGGAAAGGAAATTCTAAGTTATAGAGCTTCAAATCAAATTCTAATCATTGGATGTCAAGAGGCAAGTTTCAGGAACAACATACTAAAATTTAATCCGGATCGGAGGTCGTTCGGTAATCAATCCAGGCTTAAGAAAATTTTGATACGCGCTTTCTCTCTCGTCTGCGCACTTTTCTATTTAGCACAAAAAAATATAATAATTATTATCAAAATAGGACATAATACAAACTAGTATACAAGGAGGGTTAGACATAAAATACTAAGTTAGAGAGTTCTAAATCTGATTCTAACTGTTGGATGTCAAGGGCCAGGACTTAGGAACAACATACTAAAACTTTTAACCCGATCAGAGGTCGTTTGGTCATCTGTTGAGGCTGGAGTAACTTTTGATAGCACTTTCTCTCTTTTCTGGTCACTTTTCTTTTTTGCACATCAAAATCAAATAATGATCACTTAAATATGACATAATACAAACTCATATACAAGGAGGACTAGACAGAAAATACTAAGTTAGAGAGCTCCAAATCAGATTCTAACCGCTGGATGTCAAGAAGCAAGTTTCAGGAATAACATACCAAAATTTAATCCCGATTAGAGGTCGTTTGGACATCTACTGAGGTTATAGCCAATTTTGATATGGAATTTCTCTGTCTTATGGGCACTTTTCACTTTGGCACAAAAAATATAACAACTATCACCAATAGATGACTTAATACAAACTCGTATACAAAGAGAGCTAGAAAGAAAAATTCTAAGTTAAAGAGCTTCAAATCAGATTCTAATCATTAGATGTCAAGGGGCAAGACTCAGGAACAATAAACTAAAATTTCAGGAGCAAATTTTGATATGCACTTTCCCTGTCTTCGGGGCACTTTTCTTTTTTGCACAACAAAATCTAATAATTATCAGTCAATTATGACATAATACAAACTCGTATACAAGGAGGGATAGACAGAAAATACTAAGTTAGAGAGCTCTAAATCAGATTCTAACCATTGAATCTCAAGAGGCAAGTCCTAGAAATAATATACTAAAATTACATCCTGATCAGAGGTCGTTTGGTTATCAATCGAGACTAGAGCAAATTTTGATATGAACTTTATCTCTCTTCTGGGTACTTTTCTCTTTGGCACAAAAAAATCTAATAATCATCACCCAAATATGACATAATACAAACTCGTATATAAGGAGGGTTAGACATAAAATACTAAGTTAGAGAGGTCCAAATCAGATTCTAATTGTTGGATATCAAGGGGCAAGACTCAGGAATAACATAATAAAATTTCATCCCGATCAGAGGTCGTTTTGTCATCGATTGAGGCCCGAGCAAATTTTGATATCCACCTTCTCTCTTTTCTAGGCACTTTTCTTTTTTGCACAACAAAATCAAATAATGACCACTTAAATATGACATATTACAATCTCGTATACAAGGAGGGCTAGACAGAAAATACTAATTTAGAGAGCTCCAAATCAGATTCTAATCGTTGGATGTCAATAGGCAAGACTCAGGAACAACAAACTAAAATTTAATCCCGATTAGAGGCCGTTTGGTCATCTATTGAGGTTATAGCAAACTTTGATATGGGCTTTCTCTCTCTTCTGGGCACTTTTCTCTTTGGCACAAAAAAAATATAACAACTATCACTAATATATGACTTAATACAAAGAGGGCTAAACAAAAAATACTAAGCTGGAGAAATCCAAATCAGATTCTATCCGTTGGATGTCAAGAGGCAAGACTATGGAACAACATACCAAAATTTCATCGCGATTAGAGGTCGTTTGGTAATCGATCGTGGCTGGAGCAAATTTTGTTACGGATTTTCTCTCTCTTTTGGCACTTCTCACTTTGGCACAAAAAATATAATAATCATCATCAATATATGACATAAAACAAATTCGTATACAAAGAGAGCTAGAAAGAAAATTTTAAGTTAGAGAGCTTCAAATCAGATTCTAACTGTTGGATGGCAAGAGGCAAGAGGTCGTTTGGTAATCGATCGAGCCTTGAGAAAATTTTGATATGCATTTTCTCTTTCTTCTGGGCACTTTTCTCTTTGGTACAAAAAAAATAATTATCACCGACATATGTCATAATACAAACTCGTATACAAAGAGAGTTGGAAATAAAATTCTAAGTTAGAGAGCTTCAAATCAGATTCTAACCATTGGATTTCAAGAGGCAAGACTCAGGAACAAAATACTAAAATTTCATCCTAATCCGAGGTCATTTGGTAATCGATCGAGGCTTGAAATTTTGATATGCACTTTCTCTTTCTTCTAGGCACTACCCCTCCACCCCTGAGAGATCAACTAGAGATAAACACAATTATCAAAGAAGTTCTTTGCCATAACAAATTCTAATAATCATTACCCAAATATGACATAATACAAACTCGTATACCAGGAGGGCTAGATAGAAACTACTAAGTTAGAGAGCTCCAAATCAGATTCTAACTGTTGGATGTCAAGAGGCAAGACTCAGGAATAATATACTAAAATTTCATCTTGATCAGAGGTCAATTAGTCCTCGATCGAGGCTAGAACAAATTTTGATATAAACTTTCTCTCTCTTTTGGGCACTTTACTCTTTGGCACAAAAAATATAATAATCATCACCAATATAAGACATAATACAAACTCGTATACAAAGTGAGCTAGAAAGAAAATTCTAAGTTATAGAGTTTCAAACTATATTATAATCTTTAGATGTGAAGAGGCAAGACTTAGGAATAACATACTAAAATTTCATCCCGATCAAAGGTTGTTTCGTCATCGATTGACAACGGAGCAAATTTTGATATGCACTTTCTCGCTCTAAATCAAATTCTAACCGTTACATGTCAGGAGGCAAGTCTCGGGAACAACATACTCAAATTTTATCCCGATCAGAGGTCGTTTGGTCATCAATCGAGACAAAGGCAAATTTTGATATGAACTTTCTCTCTCTTCCGGGCACTTTACTGTTTGACATAAAAAAATCTAATAATTATCACCAATAGATGACATAATACAAACTCATATATAAAATTTCATCCCTATTAGAGCTCGTTTGATCATCTATTGAGGCTAAAGGAAATTTTGATATTGTCTTTCTCTATCTTCTAGGCACTTTTCTTTTTTGCACAACAAAATCTAATAATCATAACTCAAATATGACATAATATAAACTCGTTTACAAGGAGAGCTAGACAGAAAATACTAAGTTAGAGAGCTCCAAATCAGATTCTAAACGTTGGATGTCAAGAGGCAAGACTCAGGAACAACATACTAAAATTTCATCTCGATTAGAGGTCTTTTTTTAATCGATTGAGGCTGGAACAAATTTTGATATGCACTTTCTCTCACTTCTGGGCACTTTTCTTTTTTGCACAACAAAATCTAATAATCATCACTCAAATATGACATAATACAAACTCGTATGCAAAGAGAGCTAGAAAGAAAATTCTAAGTTAGAGAGCTTCAAATCAGATTCGAATTGTTGGATGTCAAGAGGCAAGACTTACGAACAACATACGAAAATTTTATCCAGATCAAAAGTTGTTTGGTTATCGATCGAGTCAACCAAATTTTGATATGAACTTTTTCTCTCTTCTAGGCGCTTTTCTCTTTGGCACAAAAAAATCTAATAAGCATCACAAATATATGATATAATACAAACTCGTATACAAAGATGGTTAGAAAGAAAATACAAAATTGAAGAGCTTGAAATCAAATTCTAAACATTGCATGTCAAGAGGCAAGACCCAGGAACAACATACTAAAATTTCATCCTGATCAGAGGTCCTTTCGTCATCGATCGAGACTTGAGCAAATTTTGATATGCGCTTTCTTTGTCTTCTGGTCATTTTTCCCTTTTGCACAACAAAATCTAATAATCATCACTCAAATATGACGTAATACAAACTGATATACAAGTAGAGCTTAGCAGAAAATATTAAGTTAGAGAGCTTCAAATCAGATTTTAACCATTAAATGTCAAGAGGCAAGACTCAGGATAACATACTAAAATTTCATCTCGATCAGAGGTCGATTGGTTATCAATCGAGACTAGAGCGAATTTTGATATTAACTTTCTCTCTCTTCTGCGAACTTCTCTTTAACACAAAAAAAAATCTAATAATCAACACCCAAATATGACATAATGCAAACTCGTATACAAGCAGCGTTAGACAAAAAATATTAAATTTGAGAGCTCTAAATCAGATTCTAACCGTTGGATGTCAAGAGGTAAGACTCAGGAACAAATACTAAAATTTCATCTCGATTAGAGGTCGTTCGGTCATCTATTGAGGCGAAAATAAATTTTGATATTGACTTTCTCTCTCTTCTGGACACTTTTATCTTTGACACAAAAAATATAATAATTATCACCTATATATGACATAATACAAACTCGTATACAAAGAGAGTTAAAAAAAATTATAAGTTAGAGAGCTTCAAATCAGATTCTAACCGTTGGATGTCAAAAGGCAAGAATCAGGAATATGTTAAAATTTCATCTCGATCAGAGGTCGTTTGGTAATCGATCCAGGTTTCAGCAAACTTTGATATGCACTTTCTCTCTCTTTTGGACACTCCCACCCGATAGGACAACAAGAGATTAACACAAAACTTTTAATCCCAATCAGAGGTCGTTTACTCATTGATCGAGAGTAAGGCAAATTTTAATATGTGCTTTCTCTCTCCTATGGGCCCTTTTCTATTTGACACAAAAAAATTCAATAATCTTCACCAATATATGACATAATACAAACTCGTATGCCAGGAGGGCTAGATAGAAAATACTAAGTTAGAGAGTTACAAGTCAAATTCTAATCGCTGGATGTAAAGAGGAAAGACTCAGAATAACATACTAAAATTTCATCCCGATCAAAGGTTGTTTGGTCATTAATCAAGACTAGAGCAAATTTTGATATGAACTTTCTCTCCCTTATGGGCACTTTTCTCTTTGGCAAAAAAATTCTAATAATCATTACCAATATATGACATAATACAAACTTGTATACAAAGATAGTTAAAACGAAAATACTAAGTTAGAGAGCTCCAAATCAGATTCTAACAGTTGGATGTCAAGAGGCAAGACTCAGGAACAAATACTAAAATTCCATCCCGATCAGTGGTCGTTTGGTCATCGATCGAGACTAGAGCAAATTTTAATATGAACTTTCTCTCCCTGATGGGCACTTTTCTCTTTGGCACAAAAAATCTAATAATCATCACCAATATATGACATAATACAAACTCGTATGCAAAGATAGTTAGAAAGAAAATACAAAGTTAGAGAGCTTCAAATCATATTCTAACCATTGCATGTCAAGAGGCAAGACTCAGGAATAATATACTGAAATTTCATCCCGATCAGAGGTTGTTTGGTAATCGATCGAGAAGAGAGCAAATTTTGAAAAGAACTTTCTCTCTCTTCTGGGCAGTTTTCTCTTTGGCAAAAAAAACTCTAATAATTATCACCTAAATATGACATAATACAAACTCGTATGCAAGAAGGGTAGATAGGAAAGACAAAGTTAGAGAGCTCCAAATTAGATTCTAATCGTTGGATGTCAAAAGACAAGACTGAGGAACAACATACTAAAATTTCATCTCGATCAGAGGTTGTTTGGTCACTGATTGAGACTAGAGCAAACTTTGATTTGAACATTCTCTTTCTTCTGGGCACTTTTCTCTTTGGCACAAAAAAATCTAATAATCATCACCAATATATGACATAATACAAACTTATATACAAAGATAGTTAGAAAGAAAACACAAAGTTAGAGAGCTTCAAATTAGATTCTAACCATTATATGTCAAGAGGCAAGACTTAGGAATAACATACTAAAATTTCTTCCTGATCAGAGGTCTTTTTGTCACTGATCGAGACTAGAGCAAATTTTTATTTGAACATTCTCTCTCTTCTGGCCACTTTTCTCTTTGGCACAAAAAATCTAATAATCATCACCAATATATGACATAATACAAAGATAGTTAGAAAGAAAATACAAAGTTAGAGAGCTTCAAATCAGATTCTAACCATTGTCAAGAGCCAAGTCTTAGGAACAACATACTAAAATTTCATCCTGATTAGAGGTCGTTTGGTCATCGATCGAGACTAAAGCAAATTTTGATATGCATTTTCTCTATATGACATAATACAAACTCATATACATGGGGAGTCAAACAAAAAATATTAAGTTAGAGAGCTCCAAATAGGTTTTTAACCATTAGATGCCAAGAGGCAAGACTCAGGAACAACATACTAAAATTTCATCTATCAGAAGTCGTTTGATCATCGATCGAGACTAGAGCAAATTTTGATATGAACATTCTCTCCCTTTTGGTCACTTTTCTCTTTGACACAAAAAAATCTAATAACCATCACCCAAATATGACGTAATACAAACTCGTATACAAGGAGGATTAAACAGAAAATACAAAGTTAGAGAGCTACAATTCAGATTCTAACCGTTTGATGTCAAGAGGCAAGACTCAGGAATAAATACTAAAATTTCATCCCAATCAGTGGTCATTTGGTCATCGATTTAGGCTGTAGCAAATTTTGCTATGTACTTTCTCTCTCTTCTGGGCACTTTTCTTTTTTGGACAACAAAATCTAATAATCATCACTCAAATATGACATAGTACAAACTCGTATACAAGGAGGGCTATATAGAAAATACTAAGTTAGAGAGCTCCAAATCAGATTCTAACCGTTGGATGTCAAGAGGCTAGACTAAGGAACAAATGCTAAAATTTCATCCCGATCAGAAGTCGTTTGGTGATCGATTGAGGATGGAGCAAATTTTTATATGCACTTTCTCTCTCTTCTGGGCACTATTTTTTTGCACAACAAAATCTAATAATCATCACTAAAATATGACATAATAAAAACTAGTATACAAGGAGGGGTAGATAGAAAATACTAAGTTAGAGAACTCTAAATTAGATTCTAACCGTTGGATGTCAAGAGGCAAGACTCAGAAATAACATACTAAAATTTTATCCCGATCAGATGTCGTTTGGTCATCGATCGAGACTAGAGCAAATTTTGATATGGACTTTCTTTCTCTTCTGGGCGCTTTTCTTTTTTGCACTACAAAATCTATTAATCATCACTTAAATATAACATAATACAAACTCGAATACAAGGAGGGCTAGACAGAAAATACTAAGTTAGAGAGCTCCAAATCAGATTCTAACCGTTGGATGTCAAGAGGTAAGACCCAGGAACAAATACTAAAATTTTACCCCGATTAGAGGTCGTTTGGTCATCAATTGAGGCTGGGGTAAATTTTGATATGATTTTTTTCTCTCTTCTGGGCACTTTTCTTTTTTACACTACAAAATCTAATAATCATCACTCGAACATCACATAATACAAACTCGTATAAAAGGAGTGCTAGACAGAAAATACTAAGTTAGAGAGCTCTAAATCAGATTCTAACCGTTAGATGTCAAGAGGCAAGTCTCAGGAACAACATACTAAAATTTCATCCTGGTCAGAGATGGCTTCGTCACTGATTGAGGTAGGAGCAAATTTTCATATGCACTTTCTCTCTCTTTTGGGCTCTTTTCTTTTTTACACAAGAAAATCTAATAACCATCACTCAAACATCACATAATACAAACTCGTATACAAGGAGTGCTAGATAGAAAATTCTAGGTTTGAGAGCTCCAAAATAGATTCTAATCGTTGTATGTCAAGATCTCAGGAACAACATACTAAAATTTCATCGTGGTCAGAGATCGTTTGGTCATCGATTAAGGCAGGAGCAAATTTTCATATGCACTTTCTCTCTCTTCTGGGCACTTTTCTTTTTTACACAACAAAATCTAATAATCATCACTCAAACATCACATAATACAAACTCGTATACAAGGAGTGCTAGACAGAATATTCTAGGTTTGAGAGCTCCAAATCAGGTGCTAACTGTTAGATGTCAAGAGGCAAGTCTCAGGAACAACATACTAAAATTTCATCCCGATTAGAGGTCGTTTTGTCATCGGTCCAGACTATAGTAAATTTTGATATGCACCTTCTCTCTCTTCTGGGAACTTTTCCCTTTTTCTTAACAAATCTAATAATTATCACCAAAATATGACAAAACACAAACTTGCATGTAAAGAGGGCTAGACAAAAAATACTAATTAGAGAGCTCCAAATCAGACTCTAACCGTTAGATGTCAAGAGGGAAGTCTCAGGAACAACATATTAAAATTTCATCCCGATCAGAGGTCATTTGGACATCGATCAAGAGTATAGAAAATTTTGATTTGGAATTTCTTTCTCTTCTGGGCACTTTTCTTTTTGGCACAACAAAATATAATAATCATCACCAATATATGACATAATACAAACTCGTATAGAAAGAGAGCAAGAGAGAAAATTCTAAGTTACAGAGCTTCAAATCAGATTCTAATTGTTAGATGTTAAGAGGCAAGGCTCAGGAACAACGTACTAAAATTTCATCCCGATCAGAGGTCGTTTGGTCATCGATTGAAGTTGGAGCAAATTTTAATATGCACTTTCTCTCTCTTCTAAGCAGTTTTCTTTTTTGCACAACAAAATCTATTAATCCTAACTCAAATATGACATAATACAAACTCGTATACAAGGAGGGCTAGATAGAAAATACTATGTTAAACATCTCCAAATTAAATTCTAACCATTGGATGTTAAGAGAGCTCCAAATCGGATTCTAAACGTTTGATGTCAAGAGGCAAGACCCAGGAACAACATACGAAAATTTCATCCCGATTAGAGGTTGTTTGGTCAACGATCGAGACTAGAGCAAATTTTGGTATTAACTTTCTTTCTTTTCTGGGCACTTTTCTCTTTGGCACAAAAGAATATAATTTTTATCTCCAATATAAGAGATAATACAAACTCGTATCTGAGGAGAGCTAGAAAGAAAATTCTAAGTTAGAGAGCTTCAAATCAGATTCTAACTATTGGATGTCAAGACGCAAGACTATGGAACAACATACTAAAATTTCATCCCTATCAGAGGTAATTTGATAATCGATTGAGGCTTGAGAAAATTTTGATGTACACTTTCTCTCTCTTCTTGGCACTCCCTCCCGAGAGATCAACCAGAGATAAACACAATTATCAAGGAAGTTCTTTGCCACAACAAAATCAAATAATTATCACCTAAATATGAGATAATACAAACTCGTATACAAGGAGGGCTAGACAGAAACTACTAATAATTCTAACCGTTGGATGTCAAGAGGCAAGACTCAGGAATAACATACTAAAATTTCATCTCAATCAGAAGTCGTGTGGTCATCGATTGAGGATGAAGCAAATTTTGATATCAACTTTCTCTCTCTTCTGGGCACTTTTCCCTTTTACACAACAAAATCTAATAATCATTACTCAAATATGACATAATACAAACTCGTATACAAAGAGGGTTATGCAGAAAACACTAAGTTACAGAGCTCCAAATAAGATTCTAACTGTTGGATGTCAAGAGGAAAGACTCAGGAACAACATACTAAAATTTCATCCCGATCAGAGGTCGTTTGGTCCTCGATTTAGGCTGGAGAAAATTTTGATATGCACTTTCTCTCTCTTCTGGGCACTTTTCTCTTTGGTGCGAAAAAATATAATAATTATCACCAATATATGACATAATACAAACTCGTATAGAAGGAGGGTTAAACAAAAAATACTATGATATAGAGCTCCAAATTAGATTCTAACCATTAGATGTCGAGAGGCAAGACTCAGGAATAACATACTAAAATTTTATCCCAATCAGAGGTCGTTTGGTCATCGATTCAGGCTGGAGCAAATTTTGATATGCACTTTTCTTTTTTGCACAATAAAATCTAATAATCTTTAGTCAAACATGACATAATACATTCTCGTATACAAGGAGGGTTAAACAAAAAATACTAAGTTAGAGATCTCCAAATCAGATCCTAACCGTTGGATGTCAAGAGGCAAGACTCAGGAACAACATATTAAAATTTTATCCCGATCAGAGGTTATTTGGTTATAGATCAAGGCTAGAGCAAATTTTGATATGAACTTTCTCTCTTTTGGACATTTTTCTCTTTGGCGCAAAAAAATCTAATAATTAACACCAATATATGACATAATATAGACTCGTTTACAAAGAGAACTGGAAAGAAAAATACTAAGTTAGGGAGCTTTAAATCAGATTCCAACCTTTGGATGTCAAGAGGTAACACTGAGGAACAACATACTAAAAATTTCATCTCGATCAGAGGTCATTTGGTCATCGATTGCAGCTTTAACATATTTTGACATGCACTTTCTCTCTCTTCTGGGCACTTTGATTTTTTGCCCAACAAAATCCAATAATTATGACTAAAATACGATATAATACAAACTCGTATATATGGAGGGCTAGACAGAAAATACTAAGTTAGAGAGCTTCAAATCAGATTCTAACCGTTGGATGCCAAGAGGCAAGACTCAGGAACAACATACTAAAATTTTATCCTGATCAGAGGTGGTTTGGGTGTCGATTGAGGCTAAAGGAAATTTTGATATGAACTTTCTCTCTTTCGGGCACTTTTCTCTTTGGCACAAAAAATCTAATAGTTATCACCAATAAATGACATAATACAAACTCGTTTGCAAAGAGAAATAGAAAGAAAATACTAAGTTAGAGAGCTATAAATCAGATTCCAACCATTGTATGTCAAGAAGCAACACTCAGGAACAACATTCTAAAATTTTATCCTGATCAAAGGTTGTTTGGTTATCGATTGAGGCTGGAGCAAATTTTGATATGCACTTTCCCTCTCTTCTAGGCACTTTTCTTTTTTGCACAAAAAATCTAACAATCATCACTCAAATATGACATAATACAAACTCGTATATAAGGAGGGCTAGATAGAAAATACTAAGTTAGAGAGCTCCAAATCCGATTCTAACCATTGGATGTCAAGAGGCAAGACTTAGGAACAACATACTAAAATTTTATCACGATCAGAGGTAGTTTAGTCATCGATCAAGGCTAGAGATAATTTTGATATTGACTTCCTCTCTCTTCTAGGCACTTTTCTCTTTGGCACAAAAAAAATAATAATCATCACAAACACATGACATAATACAAACTCTTATACAAAAAGAGCTAGAAAGAAAATTCTAAGTTAGAGATAATTTTGGTCATCGATTGCGGCTGTAGCAAATTTTGATATGCACTTTCTATCTTTTCTGGGCACTTTTCTCTTTTGCACAACAAAATCTAATAATTATCGCAAAAATACAACATAATACAAACTTGTATATAAGGAGGGCAGATAGAAAATACTAAGTAAGAGAGCTCCAAATCAAATTCTAACCATTCGATGTCAAGGGGCAAGACTCAGGACCAATATACTAAAATTTTATCCCGATCAGAGGTCATTTGGTTATCGATCGAGGCTATAACAAATTTCAATATGAACTTTCTCTCTCTTCTAGGCACTTTTCTCTTCGGCACAAAAAAATCTAATAATCATCACCAATATAAGACATAATACAAACGCGTATACAAAGAGATCTAGAAATAAAAGTCCAAGTTAGAGAGCTTCAAATCAGATTCTAACCATCGGATGTCAAGAGGCAAGAATCAGGAACAATATACTAAAATTTCATCCCGATCAGAGGTTGTTTGGTAATCAATTGAGGCTGAAGCAATTTTTGATATGCAGTTTCTCTCTCTTCTGGGCACTTTTCTCTCTCATATATAAGGAGGTCTAGACAGAAAATACTAAGTTAGCGAGCTCTAAATCCGATTCTAACCGTTGGATGTCAAGAGGCAAGACTCAAGAATAACATGCTAAAATTTTATCCCGATCAGAGGTTGTTTGCTCATAGAACGAGACTACAGCAAATTTCGATATACACTCTCTCTCTCTTCTTGGCATTTTTCTTTTTACAAAACAAAATCTAATAATAATATGACAAAATACAAACTAGTATACAATGAGAGCTAAATAGAAAATATTATGTTAGAGAATTTCAAATCAGATTTTAACCATTAGATGTAAAGAGGCAAAACTTAGGAACCACATAATATAATTTCATCCTTATTAGAGGTCGTTTGGTCATCGATCGAGACTAGAGAAAATTTTGATATGAACTTTCTCTCTCTTCTGGGCACTTTTC
>JAOSBL010154114.1:0-12371 GCA_027568915.1 Erythroxylum roraimae | reverse complement strand
ATTTCATAATCTCTTATCTACCAAAAACACCAAAGCAAAAACATGAATCTATCCACATTTCTCATTTACTACTTTAATCTTGTCTATCATTTCTAATTCAAGAATTTTCATTCATGTGTTCTTTACTCATGACTAATCGCCAAAAATTTATCATTTAATAGTTCTAACTTCTAAGAAAGTTCGAGGTCCAACATTAATTGCATTGCCCTCCTACATCCTTTTTTCTTTAGATGTTAAGTAGTTGTTCTATTAAAAGAAAAGTTAACATGTGAAACTTGTAACTGTAGTTTGATTACTAGAAATTAGAAATAAAATATTCATTTTAAACAAACAAAATGTAACTTTTTAGAGGTGACTTATTGATTAATTTCCAACATTATTGGTGCATAAGTCTAACATATAGTCCTTTATTTCAATTGAGGGTTTTATTAAGGGAAAAAACATTGTTAAGGAAAAAGAACCAATCGACCGTCAATTGATTTTCCTGCGCTTTCTATTAAGCTAACCCCCAGGTGAAATCTGGAGATGGGCACCTATTATTATATGGATCTGTCATATCGTCTGGGTACGCTGTTCATCAGGGGCTGGTTAGAAGACTACACTTGTGGTTCGGGAAGGAATCTCTTTTACTTTCTGGTGCCATAGCTTTGACTCCACCCTAGTAATAGTAAGAGGAGGAGGCCGTTACTTTACCCTCTTTTCAGGGATGAGGCAAAGGGGGTCTTTAGTAAAGTCCCCTAGCTTGTCCACTAAGTGAGTGAAAGAGGTCTCATTGGGTAAAGAGAAGGCCAGCCTCCTAAAGAAAACATGAAGTAAGAAGGAAATGAAATGTGATCATATACAGAAATAATCCTTTTTAAAGTTACTCTTACATCCCTGTGTATATATACAAACTATATGGATGTATAGTCATTACCTATGATCCAAATAGAATTAAGGTCTCAAACATTTTGTCTATGGATTAAATTATTCATCTCTCATTATACTTGCTTCAAGAGTGGACTAAGTTTTTTTCTACTTGTTTTATAAGTCCATTTAAAATAAAATTGGAGGGACTAAAAAAATTGGAAATTGGGACATAAGAAAAAATGTAGATGGGTTTTGGCCACTGATGACTAGTCGAATGAATTTCTACAAAGCAAAACAATCCTTAATAGCACTCACTTCTTAGATCATTCTCCAAGTATCATTCAGAACTTAACCACAAGTTAGTATAGGAAAGCTCCCCTTCATTTGATTTAATATCTTACATCATTTGTTTGTTTCTATTGCTTGCAGGTTGTGTTTTGTGTTGAAGAGCATCCATAATAGTCTGACGTCCTCCTTCTTTATATATTGCGGTTGTCCATCCATCTAAGTAAGTCGTCCAACTAATGTCTCCAATATGTTTTGCTTTACTAATTGGAGTATTTGTGCAATGATGGTTTATTTTTTAAATTGTAATTGAAGTATTGTTTTCATGTTGTTGATTGCAATACTCTGACTATCATTGATGATAACATAAAGTTCTAATTTAACATTCTAGTAATAACTTAAATCCTATAGACTCTAATTACTAGTAACTTAAAGTTGATGTAACAATTGAATTGAATAAGGATTGCATTTAATATGGGTATTTTAAAAACATTTAGGCATAATAAACCATTAGGTAGGTATATAAGCTGGAAACCAGTAATGCAGCTCCCATGAGACTTATAGGTGAAAAATTCCACGAGCCTAGGAGCCACAGTGAGAACCTGTTTCTTGATTCATAGGTGTAAACAACCCACGTACCTTAATTAATAGAACTTAGTAAGTTCTTAGAAGAGTTACATATATATATGTATCTAAAAGGTTAGTAGGAAATGCCACTAACTTTCATGTGTTTCTTATTACCTTTCACCATTTTGAATTAGTTGGTTGATGGAATTGTTATGGATGTGTTAAGCATCATGTTTTGTGCTAGGATCGAATTTCTCACTTTCACTTCATTGTTTCCTTTCAACATTTTGACTGAGTTTCTTCATTTTCCTAGAGTTGGTTTTTTCGATTTGGTAGAATCACATTTGATGAAGTAATGAAAGTTAAACCTTTCATTACTTCATCAAATGTCATTCCTTTTAACATTATGACTGAGTCTCTTTATTTCCTAGAGTTGGTTTTTTCAATTTGGCAGAATGAAATTTGATGAAGTAACTCTGAGGTTTCACCATAAGGGATGTTTTGTTAATGTGGGTGATCATGTTATATATGAGGGTGGTTTTGTGGATGAAATTGAATTTGATCCTGACTTACTGAGCTATTTTAAACTGGTTGATGTATGTAAGAGAAGTGGGTATAACAATGTGAAAAACATATTTTATCTTATGCCTGGTTTTGAACTATGTAGTGGTTTGGGGGTTGTACAAGATGATGCTAGTGTGTTAGATATGGTTAGTCAGATGATGGGAATGGGTGGTATTGATATTTATATTGAACATGGTGTGGATACCATTGTTGAAGTGATTAAGGATGAATGTAATGAGGTTAATTAGAGTAATGTAGTTGAAAATAATGGTGAGGATGTTAATAATGAAGGGTTTGGAGGTAATGTAGGTAATTTAGACAATGTGTCAAATGTGGAGGATGAAAATGATGCAGATATGGAGAATGAAGATGATACAAATATGGAGGTTGAAGAGGATGAAGAGAATTTAGAGCAAGGAGATGAAGGTAATGGTGCGGGCGAAGATGTTGAAGAGGATCTAAAGCAAGGAGATGAGTGTAATGGTCCTGATGAAGATGTTGAAGAGGATTTAGAGCAAGGAAATGAAGGTAATGGTCCTAATGAAGATGTTGAAGAGGATTTAGAGCAAGGAAATGAAGGTAATGGTCCTGATGAAGATAATGGACCACATGAAGCTTACGTGGGTGATGTAGATGATGAAGATGAGGTAGTTTTTATCTAAATATTATGACAGTGATGAATATGGAGAACTTGTTAGTGATGTAGATGATGCTACTAGGAGGAAAAGGAAATACCCTATTTATGATGAAAATGTAGCTGAGCCTTATATTGAAGTTGGGATGATTTTTCTTAATCATTTGCAATTTAAGCGTGCAGTGAGTTTGTTGTCCATCAAAACAAAGAGGTCTGTCATGTTTACCAAAAATAAGCCTAACTTTGCCTAAGGTAAATGTAGGATAGAGAACATACCTTGGTATATATATGGAGCAATTGATAGGAAGTTGCAATCATTTCAAGTTAGGAAATTCAGGAACACTCATGATTGTAATAGGGTATATACAAATCCTAGGATGAATACCAGCATCTTATCTGACTTGTTGAAGGATGGTGTTGAAGGGTCCATGAATATGGTGAGAAGAGCAAAGAAAAAAATAGTAGACAATGTTGTGATCAACATTGAAGAGGAGTTTGGGAAGCTTTGGTCTTATGCTGAAGTGATTAGGCAAACCAACCCAGGAAACACTATTATAGTGATAGTGTCTCGGCCAATTCCAACATCTCCACTTATATTTGAAAGAATGTACGTATGCTTATAAGCTATTAAACATGGGTTTAGGCATGGATGTAGACATTTTCTTGGCTTAGATGGATGTTGACTAAAAACCAAAACTAAGGGTGAACTTCTATGTGCTATAGGAAGAGATGGAAACAATCAAATGTTTCCTATTGCTTGGGCTATGGTTGAAGTTGAGTCGACAGTCACATGGAAGTGGTTCATTGAAAGGCTAAAAGAAGATTTACCTCACTTAGGTCCCGGAATTGGTTGGAATATAATGACTGACCAAAAGAAGGTAAAAGTTTCACATTAATTTTTTTTTACGTTCATTAAGAGTGTAACTGTTATGAAATATGTAGAGTTGCATCCATATGCCTATTCAAATGGTTATGTTTTCCCTTGCGAGGACTTGACACAGCCATTGCCAATTTGTGTCTAGATGTTGAGCACAGGTTTTGTGCTAGACATGTTTATGTGAATTGGCACAGAAGAGGACATAAAGGGGAAGAGACGAAGGAGCACTTTTGGAAAATTGCAAAATCCTTCATAGTAAGGGAATATGAAGAAAATTTGGATAAGCTCAGAGCCAAAAAGCAAAGGGTAGCAGAAGATATTGAGAGTTTTGCACCAGTTCAGCAATAGTGTCGGGCTTTCTAGAGAGAAGATTCTGTGATTGAGTTGGTTGACAATAACTTATGTGAGGCCTTCAATAAGACTCTAGTTGATGCAAGGAAAATGTCAGTTTTAGGTTTGTTTGAGTATATTAGAAGAGAATTGATAAAAAGAATTGTGAGAAAAAGGAAAGAGGTTGCCAAGTGGAAGGGTAATTTAGGCCCAAGAATATGGGAAGCAATTGAGAAGAGTGCTATGATTGCTTAACATTGTTCATTGCATAATGGAGAACGAGGGTATGAGATTGATCATGGACAAAACAAATATGTGGTGAGGCTTCAAAACAAAATATGTTCTTGTAGGAGATATACCATCTCTGGCATTCCTTATGCACATGCCATATGTGCTATTAGAGACAGTAGGGTTAAAATTGAAAAGTACACTTCTAGTTGGCTATGGAAGGCTGAATATGTCAAAGCATATGGGAAGGCAATTCAACCGATGCCTGGTATGAAGGAATGGCCTATTAGCAATGAAGAAATTATTAGGCCACTAGAATTCAAACAAAGGCTTGGTAGGCCCAAAATAGCTAGAAAAAAGGGCATTGATGAGCCTCAAAAGAATACAAAAGTAAACAAAAAGCAAAATACTAACCACGTGTCCAGGAGGGGCATGATCATTACATATAGCCATTGTTATACAGAAGGACACAACAAAAGAGGTTATCATTGGAAGGGTCGAAAGGTAATTTTTAAGCTGTTTTGTCTTTTTATGGTACAACTAAGATTCTTTTCCATAGTAGTGGTAATCTTCTAGGTTTTTTTGTTATGTTATCATTGTTATCAATGGCAAGTTCCAGCCCAATTTCAAAATCCAACCTCAGACCAGTCAATTGATTTCCATATGGAGCAAAACACAACGAACTCACAGTTAACCCCTGAAAACATATCCACAGTTGAAACCAACATTGATAACCCAATAAGTGCCTCTAAATCTGCATCCAACACTAAAAGGGGAAAGAAAGGTAAAAGAAGAGCAAAAATCTTGCTTCTACCTCTACCTTTGCCTCTGTTACTATGTCTGTATGTGCTAGTGCCACAATTGATTCAGGTAGCACCAACTCCTCAAGTACTGCTCATACATGTGGAAGTGCAAATGCAATAGCCTTTGTTGTTCTCCCAACACCTGGAGGTGCTTCAGAAATAAAAAATATTTGTACATCTTCAAAGGCTACCACCAAGAACCAAACCAAGGGGAGAAGAGGGCTTAGTTATGGTGTTGCAGATGATGGAAGCAGATTGAGGATGTTTGGTGCTGGGAGATGTAGTCCAAATTCTCAAGCAAAAATTACAGGAAAAAGGCCTGTCACATACTCTTCTCTTCAACAAGAAGAAAATAGGAAGATCGAGAAATGGATGGAAGTGATGGGGGTATACACAAATGAAACCACAGGGTTGTAGATGCTAAATGTAAGTGTTAAATATTTACATTCTTACTAAACATTAATTAATTTGTACATCTTAACAAACATTTGCATTTTATCTACAACCTAGAAGGAGAAGTCAGAGACTACTAAACCTTGGGCAGAAATCAATAAAGAGGAAGGAAGTTGTTACTGCGCATATGAATCCAAGCTAACAAAGTCAAGCTGCATCTTCAAAGGGAAAGGAGAAAATGTAAACTTAACATTTAATTGTTAGTGAACTAAAAAATTTTATGATATTTGTGAACTGAACAATAATAGATTGTATGGATCTTATTGGGATTAATGCTATTAAGGCATGAATGCAATGACTACCAATTTCAGTTTGAAATGCATTTATTGTATGTTTTTTCCTTTTTGTTGAAGTTCATGAATGGGTTGCTAGGGGTGATGGAAGTTTGGTTGGAATCATCAAATTCTCTACAATGTTTTGAATGTTTCAGGGAAAGCTTAAAGTGTCACAACCAGGTACCACATTGGGCCCATGACGACTGCCGTATACCCGAGTTAAGGACACTCATGGTATCCTTAATCTGACTATGCAAGGCTAACTGAACATCTCTTTTTTTCTTTTTTTTTTTTAAAATTTGGACAGTACAACAACTGTATTTACAAAATCCCAAAAACTCAATCAAATACTTGCAAATAATTTTAAACACACTTCTATATTCACATCAAAAATTTGACCACAACTTCAGGACTTTAAAATCCCCTCAAAATAATCTCTACAACAGTATCAAGTTCATACATAGGTGTTTTACAAACTACAAGACAGTCAAGAGTTAATTTATAAAATCATAAAGCATATCAACATAACCAACTTAATACCAAAAAAAAGTTCATGAGCCACTATACAACAAAAGTACAAACAGAAACTACCCATGTGCGGTAATGCCCCGAAAATGTCTAAAGACCGCACGATACACTCAAAGCCTCAAGCTCACAAAATTAACCTACATGGTTGGAAAGCAGAGGCCTATGTACTAAGTGAGCAGGAAAAACATATATTGCAATTAGATCTCGATACACACCAAGACAGTGTAGACAACCTATTAAGTGAACATACATCACAATAAAAACACATAGGCCTAGCCTATGACTCAACGTATATTGGTTAGGAACCACATAGGCCTAGCCTATTAATCACTCATCAGGTGAACATAAGTTCCAGTTCCAGTACACAAAAGCAGAAAAACATCATATGAGTAAATCAAATCTCGTAAGAAAAAAAATCCCAGAATGAGCCAAAACAATCATGTGTGACACTACTAGTCGACCAGACTAGTATGCACACCTACTGATTCTCAGTGTTGGCTCGACTTTCATCTGTGGTGAGTTCGGACTACGATCGACAAGAGCGTCATGACCCTAGGTGATGACCTCGTCGATGTCTAGACCCTAGGTGTGGAATCACCCACGAGTCCCGTAGAAAGATATCGATACGGAGACTTGACTTTTATGTACCAGGGTCAAGGATATGGGGGTCGCTTAATCTGATGTGCCTAGCACACGATTGGCCAATTGTTATCTCACCAATCACAAAAAACATATATAAAAATATTAAGTACAAAAATCAAGTAAGGCACCATGCCTTTATTTATTGGTCCAACCGATAAAATGAAACCTTGTCATAGCTCTAAGCTAAAAGAGAACAAAAACATGCAGCATATATGACTCAATTATGCATAAGTAAATTCCAAAACATTATTTCATGCAATAAAAGTCATCTTTTGCACTTCAAATGCAAAGTTGTTCAAAATAGTGTCATTTCGTAAATACATAAGCATATCAGCATCTATTTGAGATTCAATTCTACTATACATTACCTAGGTTCAAAATTAGCATACAAGTCATCATACATGTCTTAGAGTGATCTAATCTCATATGAGAAATATGATTCCCCAACTCACCTCAAAAGAGGGTGTACATTCCCTCAACTTCAACAATCCTCGGTACGAGCTCCTTGATTCACAGCTCCTAAACCTTTATATATAAGAAAATATACAATGTATTTACTACTCAAACATATATGTCATATGTAGACATCATCACTTAAGTGTATAAAACACAATATCACTCCCTTTAAACTATAGGATTCAACCATTAAACTTCTCACATGGGTACTTCCTTACTACTTACATTAGCTTTTCTTTTGCATTTTCTAAGGCATTCAATGCCTTTAATCCAATCCTTACTCATTTCAGAATACGATTAAGCATATTTTTATCCAAGCACATTAGACCATTATCCATCAATCTAAGAAACAATTCAACTTTACTCTAAGTAAATATAAATGCCGCTTTCAATGTATATCACTACGAATCTTTAAATCCTAAGCCATGTTCACTTAGACATTTTATCAAACACCTAATATGCATGACTTTTAGTCACATTTTCAAGGCTTTATTCCTATCTTGTTATATAACAAACACTTCCAAACAATAACACATTTCGCCACCCCATTTAATCCAATTCCCTTCATTTAAGCTACATTTATCATAATTACACAACTCTTTACATATATCCCTTCCTTCTCCCATCATTTCGTCCAAGCGTCATCCAATATACATCTTCTTCATTTTTCACCATCAATTCACATTATACATGTACAATTAACACTATAGAAGTCATTTAAATCATCAATTTCAAAAGATATCCAAAAATTCACAACTTTCACCAAAGAGAGGGCATTTCGATTTTGACTTACGGGAGCTTCTCCATGACTCATTTCATTCATCTAAACCATGTTTCATGTATATTCAAGCATGGAGAACAACATATCTTAACAACAAACTCAAAATCATAATGTCGAGAAAGATGAGACAAAGCTTACCTAAACCTTCCTTTATGAACAAGCTGTCTTCTTTTAGTCATAACTCTTTCTACAAAAATCCACATGTCGTGATTCTTGTACCCCCAAAAACTAGACTTCCATTAGTCGTAATATATCCAAAAATTACACAAACGATATCTAACTTTAAAATATAATCTCCATCCAAATTTTGCCCTGTTTATGGTAAGAAATAGACTGGCAACTAATTCTCAAACCTCAATAAATCATTATCAATACATCTCCTAACAAAACCATTTCATAGAACCATTAATAAGACATCAATAATCATTTTTCATGTTTTATACTCTCACTAATTCAGACTCTTAGGTCCTAAAAAATCAGGAGAAAATACAAGGTTCCTGCACAGGGGTCTATCACAGGCAGTATTAGGGAAACAAGCATAACTCGAACTCTAGTCACTATTTTGTCAAGCCACTTTCACGGAGGTCAAGTTAAGACCTATATCTACAACTTTCATTCTTTGAGTTTCTTCAAATTCGTGTTTTAAGAATTATACTCAAGCCACTTGTCATCCATTTGACTGAGCCATTTGTCACTTATTCCCAATGCCATATGTCACCATTTCATAGGCCTAATTAACCTAAATTCCCATAGATAAATTTTTTTTGCTCTTTAACATTTTTCTTAAACTAGATGACATATCACCTCATCAATTACTCAATTGTAACAATAAATTCACAATCTACTAATTATAATCCATTAAAACAAAATTCAAGACAAAATCAACACACAATTACGTCATGATCAGTAAAAACCTTTCCTACCCCAAAACATGTCAATTGAGTGTATATACTATCTTGCAATGACAATTTAATCTCTTAACAATTTTAGGAGGTAGGATATTACATAAAGTCTGTGGATGGAAAGAGATGATTGATTTTTTGTAGTAAAGTGTTGGTTTCCTTTATTTTCTAATCAGTGTTAATTGCATTTCTTTTAGGTTTTTTGATTTTCGTTGAAGTCTATGAATGGTAGAACATGTACATTATTAATACAAAGAATTGGAATTATAGGTCTATTAAAAATCTTTGTCTCCTCATCAATAATTTGATGACTTATAAAACAACTTAACTGTTGTGTTAATCATTAGAGGTAAAGTACGGATGACATTTTTTAGAGTAGTCAATTGCTGCCTCTTTTAACTCCTTTGACTACTAACTACTACTCCTTCGTCATTAATTAAAGATCCTATTTGTCAATAATCTTCCTTAACAAATGTTGAAACATCAAACATGTTTAGGCTACTACATCAAACATGTTTAGGCTAGTACATAAATAATCAAACCTGTTTAGGCTAGAACATCAAATTAGTAACACAACAGATGTTAAAAAATCTAACACTTTGCACTTTCCAACATCAGGTTAGGCGAAGAATATTTACACATTGTTCTAGTACATTAAACCATTTCCAGGTAAGGCTTTAAAGGTACAACTATTGTCTTTTTTTCCTTCATTATTTAGACTAACAAACATAAGCAAAAATACTAAACACGAGCTTAAACAAGCAAACCATTTCCAACACTTTGATAAATGTGTTTCATAATTAGTCCTCGTGGCAACTAATTCATTCTTCAACTTCAAATTTTTTGCAATCATTTCAACTTGCAAAACATTTACTGCATTCTCTCTTAACTCTGTCACTTCAGCCTTCAGTAGATTATTTTGATGATATAACATCTTCTCTCTATTTTTTAGCTCTAAAATAATCTGTCTTGCTCTTGGACAAAATCATTGACCATGCCATTCATGAAATCCACAAACATTTTCACTCTACCATCAAAGAAAAAGCAACAATTTGTTAATGAAATATATGAACATATTTAGTTAAAACAACATAAAAACGTACGAAAATTACTGGAAAGAGTTGACAACTATAAAACCTTATTCTTGGATTTTCATCAGTTTATGAAGTTCATCTAGGTGCTTTCAAGTTACAGTAACAATATTTAGCCTCTCCGTTATAGTCCCATTCAACTGGGTAAGTTGAAGAAATCAGCTTGTATAACCTCAAATTAAGCTTAAAATGCATCACTCTATTGCCAAAGTTGAAAATTTCAAAAATTCCAACCCAATACAAAATCACAACCAAGAAAACAACAAATTGAATCCTCTAATCAACCTCATTGCCTTAAAGAACTACTACTTGAGCTCATTCTTAAGTATTACAGCATATGCTGTAAGTTGATTGTGCACCCACTGATAGCTGAATGATGTCTACAGAACTGAATTTGTTTGCTCCTATTAATCTGCATCTTTTCCATAAATGTCATACTTTATCTATAACCCAGCGGATAGAGATAAATAAAATATGGATAACCACCAACGAAGCTAAACCAAGTGACACAAATCATATCCTACGTATAATGTCACATATATGGGGAAGAGAAAACTTGATCATATCCTATATACAAATGTATAATAAAATTGTAAATGAAAAACAATTATCATCAAAATGATATTCATCCCAATAATCAAACCCATTTAAAGAAGACAAAATAATTTACGTCAATGTAACATTGTTAGGGCAAAGGAATAAAGTGAATATTAAAACATCATAAATTTATATACAAAAATTAGAAGGGAGCATGACTTATTACCTACTTCGGTCTTTAATCACAACACATGTATGTTTCAGATCTCCAAAAACTGTATTGCCCATTCACCTCCAACGCCAAAAGAGAGATCTCACACTCACACTACCAAGAAGGCACAAGTTAGGTTAGAGTGAAGGCACATGCATTAAGTGATGATGCGCCCCGGGATTGGAGTGAAGGCACAACCAATAGAAGAAAAAGAGAAAACACATGTTCATAAAAATCGTTGATTTAGGGTTGAAGAGTATTTCATTTGATTCGAAATTTAAATGAAATTAATATTTTTTTCTCAAATTCTACCTGGCCTGGACAATAAATTAGGTTTATTAACGTGGCATCTAAACACTAATTGACCTGCATATAACGGCGCGTGTAAACACGTCCTAATTTCCATAAAAAGTCTTTAATTGAGCAGACTCGTGAAATTTTAGCCCTTCATTGAGCAGGTTTCAAGTTTAAGTCCCAAACTAATCAAACCCAAAAAGGTTAAGCCCTAATTTAGGCTTTTAGCCCATCTAAGATGTAAAAGTTAACAAAATTCGAGACAACATATTTCAACAATTGGCCCAAATATGGATGTCATTGTCTTTTGAAAAATATATACTCATAAACAAACCATCACTAATGAAGACCATAAGTAGGGATGACAATGGGACAACCTGGGCCTCGAGCTCTGAGCCCTAGTTCGAGCCCGAGCTTGGCCCGACCTAAATTTGTTCGAACAATTTTTTAATTATAAATACAAAACAACATTGTTTTCTACAAAATAATATCATTTTGCTTAAAAAGATCAAGCCTCAGGTAAGATTTGACCTGTGCAGCCCAAGCCCTAGTCAAGCTTGAGGCCCAACCTGGGCCAAAAAATTAGGCTTGATGCTTGATCAACCAGAGCCTAGCACATTGATTTTGGGCCGAGTCAAGTCGAGCCTAGACCCAGTTACCATCCCTAATCATAAGTTGTTATGAGTGATTGTTCTTGCAATTAAATAATATTATAATAAGCACAAATATCTCATAATTCAAATTAAAAAATAATTACTATTTTCTTTAGATAAACTCGTTTATGATAGGAATTTTAAATTTAAATATGCAAGTAATTTCAAGTAAAAGTGGCTCTAATAAAATGTAAGAAAATTTTCATTTGTAAATAATGTGATATAATCAAAGTATACTTGTATCACTCATCAAGAAAACAAATCACTTATGATTTTTTTCTTTAATCCACATGATAAGAGACTTACATAATCTCAAAACTTGCATAACTCTTTCTGAAGTGAATCACACGTTAGTACAAACTTAATAACGATATAACGATGCACAAGAAGGGGGGTTGAATTGTGGTAAAC
>JAOSBL010153982.1:0-12382 GCA_027568915.1 Erythroxylum roraimae | reverse complement strand
TCATTTCAAATCCAAGAATTCTTCATTTCTTTACACATAATTAATCACCAACAATTTTTCATTTAATCAAAAAGTTCGGGGTCCAACACTTAAAATTGTGTTATTGTTAATTTTTTAATTGTTTGATTGGTTTAGAGAAAGAATTTGATCTTAATTTTACATTTCAAGGGGTGTTTTATGTGTTTATTAGTGAGTGGAAACAGGAAATCGAAGAAAAGAGGAAGAATTTGGAGAAGTAAAGAAGCCATAATCATGCACAATGCCACTACTGTGGATGGCTAGAGGATGCACTCTTTGTTATGATCGTGGCTCTATGCACGATTGTGATAGAGAAGATCAATAAGCAGGAGTCATGATCATGTGGTGTTTTCTAGCATGCAAAATTTTCATATTCTTTAAGTTTTGGGGCTATTTTTGAAACCAAATTAAGTGGGAAAAACTTATTAACAGCCCTAAAAGCCTCAAAAAGTATTTAAGGATAAGAAAAAACACCAAAAAATGGCTAGATATTAAATTTAAAGAGATCAAAGAGGAGACATATCAAAGAGGAGACATCAAGAGCAACTCCAAATTTTCTAGATTTCCATATCAAAATACAAATTTGTTTTTCTTTCTTTTCTCTTCATATATTTCATTATCTTGTATGTTGATTTGGGATATTAAGATGTTGTACATGATTATGGGATTCTAAATCCATATTAGGGATTGTTTTTGATTTGTTTTGTTAAAATTTATTCTTGTTGAATTCAATAGATATATCAATGCTTTGTGATATTTGTTATGCTTATACTTGATAATAAATTGAGAGATTAAATCAAGTTATTTAGGGATGGCAATGGACGAGCTGCCTGATTTATTATTATTTTAAAAAAATCAAAACAATGTCATTATGTCATTGCTAGTTAGGCCTCGTGTAGGGTTAGGTCTGGCCCGAGCCCGACCCTAGGCTTCAACAAGCTTAGAAAAATAAGGCTTGAGGCCTAATCCAAGGCCTATTCAACCCAGGTCTAGCTCCAGTGACTCCAAGCTAGGCCGAGTCTGGCCTAATCCAGACCTAATTGCCAAACCTAAAATTATTTATACTAAGGTGCGCAATGAGAGTTGGTAGTTTAATATAATTGTAAATATCATATTAATAAACAATTGAACAAAAATCTTAATTGTGAATTAATTGTCTTAGGATTACATCAAATCTAATTGAATAGTTATAAGTAGTTTTGTGAATCGAGAGGTTACAAGTCTATTATTATCAGTTTCAATTGGGATTACTTGATTAGATCTCGAAAGGGGGTAATAAAAACTTTAGGATATCTATGATTAAGCATAACTGAATCTTTAAGATAAAGGGAAGACAAAATAACGATAAAATAATTTCTAAGTTTCCATCATTGATTAACTTTATTCTTATTGCTAGTTTAACTGTTCACTTATTCAATTGTTTAGTTTTATTACTTGATTTAATTTCAGTCAATTTATACAAACTTTTATTACCTTAGACAAAATGCATTCAAGTCAATAGATGACTCATTAATCATATTAGGAGCGATACCTTTTATGCTATAATATATGACCTGTATACTTGTAGTATTGAAAGTTTTCTATAAAACTTATCAACAATGTCTATCTTTAATAGTTACAAACAGATCTATGGTCTCCAGCTATTACCATGGCCAAACTATAAATAACTGGAAAAGTTACAATAAGGTTCACAATCTCTATTTACAGGGTGTCTCAAGTCATGCCCAACTCACCAAAGATACAAAAGGATCCATAGTCTTTAAAAATAGGCTTAGATGTAGACCATGCTCAATGGCATTAAAATATATGTTATCAACATAGCTCAACCCACAGTCATAGTCTAGACTATGCCTAATCAAAAACCTAGTTTTTATTTAAGCTATAAATTTTACTTTTATTTTTTAGTATTTAAGGGTTGTTCCTTTTTAGTTGTATACATTTTTAATCATAAATACAATTATGAGAGTTCTCTTTTTGGTTCTTTATAAAAAAATTTGAACTTATTAAGTTATTTTCTTGTGGTATTCAAATTATTATATACTATGTGATTCTAGTTCTTTATAATAACTTGCCAAAGTTCTTTATACCTTTAGTAAGTGATTCGATATAATTATTAGATCGGGGTTCTATCTTTAACCTTGGTTTTAGCTTCCTTAGGAATTAATTATAAATCAAGTGTGTTAGATTTCAAAATTTTGTCATTTTGGTTTGCATTAGTTTAGTATCAAAGCTTTGATTTTGAAATTATGTTATATTTATATTTTATTGGTTTTTATTTATTATTTTAGTTTCGTGATATCATCTTTATTTTCTTCCTATGTTTTTTCTTGTTCTTGCATACATTCATTTCTTCTTTATTTCCTCTGCTCTTTTTTTCTTTATGTCTTCCTTTATGTTCAATATCTTTTTAAGTCTATAAGCAAGGGGATAAAGAATGTTCCTATAATAAATAAAAAACAAAAAACAAAAAAAGGAAAGAAAATAACCGATCAATAATTATTAGGAAAAGTATTTTTCCATTAAACTTTTCTGACCTAATTTAGAAAAGAATAATTGCTTCTAGTAATAACTAATTCCTACTGAAAATATTCCTAACATATTTTAAAATTTGATAATATTTTTCCAAGTAACAATCTAAGAAAACTTAATCAAATCTAATTATTTGTAATATTGACTTGTTTTATTGGTACGTGTTTGTCCTTGCTTTTGTCAAGGTTTATGATTGATTGCATATTGTAAGTTTATTTCCTTAATTTTTTATGGTTATAAAGAATCAAAAAGGAATATGAGTGGTAAAAGGCAAGAGTGCATAAGTAGCATAAATAAAGAAAAGTGAAACAAGAGTAAAATGAGTGATATTAAATAAGATGAATATATGAATGGGTGATGCACAATTGTTTATATCATTCTTTTAAAGGTTTAAGTAAGTCTAATTAAGAAAAAAGTTAAAAGGGGAAGAATGATACGTTTGTACTATAAGCTAAACGACAAAAATTTGAACTCATTAACATAATATTTAATGATACTAAAGATCGACCAGAATTACACGATACTACCATAGCCAATACATAAAGGGGAAAATCACCACAAATTCCTAATGCATTTTTGCAACACAGGCGAGTGCTCTAAGATTATTTTGATGATGGTATAAAGAGATAACTTGTGAGATGAATACCAAGAACCAAGAAATAATAAAGGCATTTTTGCAAATCAATATGATTGGTAATATAAAGGCTACAAAGGGGAGTCTAGGTAAGATTGCAACTTTGTGAACATTAAGATGAAGTTTCATTCATTTTAAGGGAGAAATGATCTTAAGGCCTACTTAGAATAGGAAAGAAGATGGAGCATATTTTTGAATGTCACCATTATTTTAAATAAAAAGTTAAAATTTGTTTTCATTAAATTTATTGACTATGTTATTATATGGTGGGTTCAAGTTGTGATAAAAAAGTGAAGGGATCATGAGAGACCTATTAATAATTGAGAGTATATGATCATAAGAATCGAAACAATTTTCAAATTATTGTTATTTGGCTCGAACCTATTCATGCAATATGAGAAGATGATTTATTCCTAACCATTAAAATATGAATTTGTTCTAGAAATTGCAATGCCTCACTCAATGTCAAAAAGTGTTGAGGAATACTACAGGGAGATTGAGATTGTCACGATTCAGGCTAATATGAAGAGGAAAATTGAGAATCCACTATATTTTTGTTTCTAAATAGTTTAAATTGTGGATTGTTGATGTGGTAGAATTGTATGTTTATATGAAGTAAGAAAATATGATTTATATGATCACAAAAGTGGAAAGACAATAAAAAAATAAAGGGAAACCATTCATAAGATAATTCTAGTTCATCCTCATGTAAATTGAGTTAGAAAAAAGATGACAAAGTTATTCCTAAATTCAAATATGAACCTACAAAAGGAGGAAAAGTTCCTAATAAAGTGAAAGGTACATTTGAAGGGTGGTGATATGAGGGTCAATAAAATAAAATTTGGTTTCATTCTAGATTCGATAATATCATGATAAGTTGTTATACAATGTGGTGCCTATGCATTCTCAGGGAGACCTTAGAAGTTTGATAGGAGGGTTATAAAAGCTCAGTTTACATATAGGTATTCTTTTTGTACATAGTAAACTCATTACTTTTGTACTATTGACAACTAAAATGTGTAGTAATATTAGCTCAAGTTAAAAGGACAGAGTGAAAGAGAAAAGGGCTGAAAATGAGGATGAGAGCTAAAAAATTTGGAAAAAAAAAGGGATAATAGATTGAGTGAAGAGAAAAAAGATAGTGCTGACAAAAAAGTAAAGAAACATGTGACCTTTTATACTAAAGATAATGAGATAAAAAAATTCTATTTATTCTAACCAAATGATGTATTGTATAAAGAGTTTTTTTTTAATACTAACGGTCTTAATATCTCCTTACCTAGTATTTTTGTTTCCTTACTATAAGATTTTTAAGATATTTTCCCCGATGACGTTCAAAGCGATTTATCACTAATAAAAGGAAACCAAATTAATTTCATACTCAGCACTACTATTCCTAATTAATGAAATTATAGAAGTAACTTAGAGGAGACTTAAGAGCTTTAAATGAAAGTTGAGGAACTTTTGTCAAAAGGATATATTAGAAAGAGCATAAGTATAATTTATTCTATCCTTACTAATTCCTAAGAAGGATAGTTTACAAAGAATGTGTGTTAATTTTCAATTTATCAATAAATAAATGTAGAGTATTGACATTCTATTGCTATATTAGATGATATTATAGATGAATTTCATAGTTCATATATGTTTTCAAAAATCAATCTAAAAAATGATTATCAAAAAATTAGGATGAAAGATATGATTAGTGACAAATAACATTTAAAATGAAATATGCTTTAAATGAGTGGTGAGTGATACCTTTTGAATTATCCAATGCACCTAATATGTTTATAATGTTAATGAATAATGTTTTGCATCTTTTATTGGAAAATTTATGGTTATTTATTTTAATAATATTCTGATCTGTAGTAAGACTATAGATGAGCATATTAAGTATGTAGAAATTACTTTGACTATTTTGAGACAATATTACTATTTGATAATTTAAAGAAGTCTACCTTTTAATGGATAAAGTAGTTTTCTTTAGATTTATTGTGAGTGCTAAAGCTATAGAGGTGGATGAGGAGAAGGTTAAAGCCATATGAGAGTGGCTTACACCTAAGTTTAGAACCTATATGAGAAATTTTCATAGTTTATATGGATTTTATAAGAGGTTTGTGAAAGATTTTGGTACACTAGTTGCATCACTCATTGAAGTAGTCAAAATATCTGTTTGTTTTAAGATAGATGATGGACAAGAGCAAGCTTTTAATTTGATTAAACAAAGGTTATGTCATGCTTCTTATCAGTTTTGTCTAGTTTTTCTAAAACATTTAAGATTAAGCTTGATGCATTGGTAATAGGTATTGATGTTGTTTTGATGTATGAAAATTAACCAATTGCCTACTTTAGAGAGAAAAATAGATTTGATCTTAATTATCCACTTATTAGGGGTTTTGGAGACTTGGCAAAATTATATATGATCTAAAATCCACTTATTGAGGGTTTTGCAGACTTGGTAACATTATTTATAGTCTAAAAAGTTGTTATTCACTCTAGCTATGAGTCTTTGAAGCATCTGAAAGAGTAAGGAAATCTGAATCAAAGACACGTAAAGTGAATAGAGTTCGTTAAGATGTTTCCTTATGCGATTAAATATAACTATGGTAAGTAAAATATTGTGGTTGATGTATTGTCCCGAAAGTTTATCATAATTTTTGTATTGAATTCAAAATTATTATCCTTTGAGCCTATTAAGGAATTATTTGAGAATGATGATGATTTTTCATCTATCTTTAGGGCTTATGAGAAAACTACTTTTGGAAATTTCTTCAACCATAATAGGTATTTGTTTAAGAAAAATAAATTGAGTGTATCAAGAGTTACTTGAGATAGATTAGTTTGTGAGGCTTGTAGGGGAGAATTGTTAGGTCAATTTAGTAATAGAAAAACTTTAGATATTTTGCTTGTATATTTCTTTTATCCTTGTATGCATCGTGATGTTGAAAAAATTATGTTAATTGCATTACATGTATATAAGCTAAATATAAGGTTATGCCACATGTTTTATACGCTTCTTTTTCAGGCCTAGTGAACCTTATATAGATATTTCCATGGATTTTACGCCTAACTCCAAAGAAGTAAAGATTCTATATTATATTACTGATAGGTTTTCTAAGATGAAATTTAATTTTATACGGTAAAACTGATGACGTAGCTAATATAGTTTATTTGTTCTTTAGGAAAATAATATGACTCTATGGTGTTCTTAAAAGTGATGTATCTGGTAGAAATGTTAAGTTCCTTTGCAATTTTTGAAAAGTTATATGGAGATAGTCAGGAAATAAATTATTATCTTAAAATACTTGTCACTCTTAGATGGATGGTCAAATTAAGATAGTAAATAAGACTTTTGACTACTTTATTACATGTTGTCATTTAAAAGAATTTGAAAAATTGGAGGATTGTTTATCATTTATTGAATTTGCATAAAATAAATTTATTTATAATACCACTAGTTATTCAACTTTTAGGGTATTTATGACTTTAATTCATTAATTCCATTATATTTGGTTCCACCACTTATTTATAGAGAAGTATTCTAGGGATAATAAAGGAAAATAATTACCTTTAAACTAAGTGATTAGGTATGGTACATATAAAAAAGTAGAGGTTTCCAAAACAAAGAAGATCTAAATTACAACTAAGAGGAGACAATCCATTTTAAGTTATTGAATGTGTCGATGATAATGTTTATAAATTAGATTTTTTAGGTGACTATAATGTGAGAGCTAATTTTGATGTTTCTAATTTAACTATTTTTTAATGTAGGTGATGATTTAAGGATGAATCTTTTGAAAGTTCAAACTGCCTATGATCCTTTGAATTTTCAATTAGATCAATTATGTGAGCAAAGAAGAAAAAGGTTTCAAGATACACTTAATAATATGGTAAGAGAAGTAGCTACACATTTGCAATTAAGTTAAATTAAAGGACAAGTATTGATTAACTTAATTCAAGTTAAGATTGGAGAAAACTTACATTTGAAATAGCCTCCATCATGGTTATTTATCAACCAATATAACTTATTTGATAACTAAGTGGTGAGACATGGTCTTTAACAAAGGTGATCTACTTTTTGTATTTGTAAGCATACAAAGCCAATTGTAGATATCTAAAATAAAACTGGAGATATTCTAGATTGTTATCTTATAAGGAATTGGTCCTAAATCATATTATTCTTAGTTAAACTCTAAACTAAATAAAACAGGAGAGTTAATTTTAAGATAATTAAACTAACAAGCTAACTAAAACAAAGCAAATAAACTAATGAAAAGAAAACAAATATACAAATATTAGGAATTTAGGGTTCATTTATATGAATATCTAGATATCATACACAGCTAGTTATTTAAGTTGAAATATTAATTAACCTAATATATCTATGCCCCCAGTCTTAGTATACATGTATATCTAACTAGACAATTACTATCCATCGATGCGTAACTTAGCCTAATCAAACTTATTAAACATAGTTAATCTGTATGGTTATTACTAAAATATAGCTAGGATACCATCTTTCTCTAGGAATAAAGTGTTTATTCGCTTAGTGTAGAGACTATGTTTCACCTGTTAATCCACCATGCAATCCCTATAATTGAATCTATAATGGCCAATGACAAATTCAATAATTAAGATCAAAGAGAATAAATTCAACCAATGAATAGTCTAATCAAACATAAATAACTAAGTTAATCCTTAGAGGCTACATCCTTAACCCCAAGTAAGGTTGTTAGCTAATAAACATAATAAAAACAAATTATAAGTAAATAAATCCAATCATAGAAGAAAAATATTTGAAGGAAAAGTTGTCATTGGTTTTTTTAATTCTTGCCTTAAAGCTTCCTCTTTTATGTAACATGAATAAAAAGTATGAAACACTAACTAAAACTTAAGAGAAGTTCAAGAGAAAATCTCCCAAAAGAGTATTAGAGAATCCCTTAAAATTCTAGTAAGGTTGGCTATATATCTAAGCGAGGTCTAACAGAAATCTAATAAAAGTTTTCCATGAGTCTCCTAAATTATTTATAATATAAATATCTACAATTAGGATTTAAAAAATAGAGTTTTAGGTGACTTAAAACTTGAAGAATCCCATAATCACGTAAATCAGGTTCATTTATTATAAATCTAAGATCGTCATTAGTTTTATTTTGCTTATTTTACTCTTTGTTGTTTGCTCTATAACTGATGCCTCACATGCTTCATAATTGATGCCAATTTTACACTGTTTTTATATAAACAAAGATGAATTCAGCATCAATTGTACTTTATGTTGAATGCGAGTCTGGTACTATATTTCATCTCTTAAGACCTTTATAAAAGATAGGAACCTCTTATACTTCTAAGTCTGGTACCTGTTATAATTTTCCTAGTACCTGTTATAATTTCTCCTCTAACTTCTCCACTTTTCACCATCCTCAAGTCAAAATCATCTCCGACAAAAATGTTTCCCATCTTCTTATCTTCCAAATAACTCCAAAATCTCATCAATTGGATAACTATGAAGAAAGTTGCAATAAATCTTACGTTTATTATGCAAATTTGATCACCTACAAGACTATAAGCCAAAAATTAAAAAAAAACATAATACAATTCATATAAAATATATTATAAAGGTGCTAGATACCAAGTAAATAAATCCCAAATAATATGTAAAATAGTGACCTATCAAATTCTCCAACACTTAACTCATTATTTGTCCTTACGTAATTAGGCCTTAACTACTAACCTAGACAAAACAAACTAAAATAAAAAATAATTTTACTTTTATAATTTACTTTTATAAGTGTATGGTGATATTTAACATATATTACAAGCCTTTAGTCCTTATATGTCCCTAGTTGAGGAGTTATAGTCTCTAAATAGTTTACTTAAATTTGAACCATAAACATTGATATAACATATATACATTATTTAATTTCGAAATCCAGATATAAAGATATGCAAATTCAAGTTTCAATAGATTTGTAAAACTTTCAACATATATTTTGTAAGCAAAATCAATACAAATAAGAAAAAGAAAATAATATTTCACATCTTTTATTAAGCTCAAATACTATGAATTGAAAAGTCATCATAAGATATTACTCATTCATAAAAGTGCTTGAAATTTAGGCAAGGTACTGTCACCATCTTCTTATGAAAGTGATCTTACTATTAGCTTGAAATTCATCTTTTTACCACTAAAATAGATATGCAAAAGAAAAAATTGAAAAGAACTTTATTAGGGTTATAATAGGGCCATAAAGGGATAAATTGGTAACAAAGGAAAGGAATAATGGAGGAAAAAAATGTTCATAATTAATAAAGCAATAATAAATAAATCTATGAAAAAAAATATTATTATCATTCCATTAACTCCTCGTACTCTTGCAAAACCCATTTTTATTTCATTTTTTTAATCACAAGTATCAATGCCAACAATTTTCTTCACCTTATTTTCTCTATTTTTTCCTTTTTTGCCTTTCTTTCAATATTGCACGTGATTCCCCTTTCCCTATTTCATACACTTTACAATTCTCCAACATTTATTTCTTTGTATCTCATTCCCAAAACCTACATCAAATCATAAGAAAGCCTCCATCAATCATAAATTACTGAGCATATACTTATTTTTCTTTTAGTTTAAGCCTCTTTAAGAAAGGATACCAAAGAAAAAGTTCAAAATATATATTACACTTAAAGGGCTTACTAATGGATGAATTTATAAAAAGGTAGGCAATTTAGCTCAAACTCAATTGCTAGATGCCTTCATCATCTTTATGCTTGCACAAATCTTAATGCAATCTCAAAAAGACAAAAATCAAGTTCTAGAAATTCAAAATCAAAGAAGGTATCCTTATAAGAAACAAAAAAAAATATGGAATGAAAGCTCAAATCCTTATAAAATCACTCAAAATATGTCAAATCAAAGTGTATAACTTAACATAAATAGTTTCCTAGCATTCACAAAATTAAAATTTACATATCAATTACTTAAGAATAACAAAAACTATATCAAACTTAAAAACCAAATAAAAAACAAAAATTGTGAAAAATATGAAAAGTTTTAATGCGGTTCCCAAAGCAAGATTGTCCTTAATATTATGTATGAAGAATTATAAAGAATAAAGAATAAAAAACTCCCTAAGCACCTAGATTGTTGCAATGGAACTTCTCTATCCTATTAGAATCAACCATACTCATCATCATTTGTAAAAATATAAATAAAATTGTGGAGGCTCATAACTAAATAAATTCAAATTTGCATTTAGTTTCTAATAGTTTTAGATCAACATAATAAAAAAAATAAAAATAAAAGTTAATTAAAAAATAGAAATAAAATAACTAAAAAAAATTAGACTTTCACAATCATAAAGTCAGAGATGTTTACCCCTTACTTTACTAGTATCTAACTACTAAGCACTAAAAATATATAGTTCTTATCTAACAAGCGATGTCAAACCATACTATTGATAGAATATAATAAGAGGGATGATAACTATACTAGTGAAGGATTATCTAAACCAATAAAAAGTAGTCCAGATTTGGTTTAACCTACTAGAATGAGGGTGGATGTTATAAATCAAGATATAAGCCATTACCCTGGGTTGAGTGGCTAGGTGGTTGCATAAAAAGTGCATCTCTCTGCTATTACTAGTAATGCCTCAGTGACCATCCAATATGAAAACCCAAACACCTTCTCTCTGAATGCAACCAAAGGTGCTCCTTTATGGTCTCCTCTGAAATTATCATTATAGTGCCTCAGTCATAGAAGGTAAGGTTGGGGGTTTTGGTTGGGCTTATCATCTATATTGGCATAGAACTCCTTCACCACCTCTAAGAAACAACCTCAATGAAGAGTTAATAAATACTCCCAATTGAAACTCTTAATCACACCCTAAATCTTGAAGACTCTATCAGTATTAGAGATAATGGTCTTCTCCATTACCATATGGTTATTACTCTTTTTATTGTACCACTCTTTACTTTTAGTCTTTGTAAATCTAGGAGGATCTTTCTAAGATGAAGACGACGACGACGACGACGATGATGATGATGATAAGGCATATGGAGGAATTTCACTTCTCCTTGTAGTCTTTTTGTATCTTAACATCCTTTAACTTAATATAAAATAGTCACAAGTTAACTATACAATAATGCTCAACTTCACTAAAACTTTAGTACAAAACTCTGCAATTTAAAGGTTTAAAAAATGGATAGTAGGATGGGTTTCATATTTAAAGAAAAGATTTAGTGTTTTGAAGGTTGAAATTGATGCAAAAAGTTAAGATTACGTAAAAAAATATGAGGTTAAAGGAAATAGGGTTTTGTTTTCATGGGTTAGAAAAATTATGTTTTAGCTATTTATAGTATTGGAGTTTATAATGAGACCAGTGAGATACACACTTTACAACTGGCGCGAATTTTGTTTTCAAACTTTAAAGTTTTTTCTCACTATAAGATTGATGCCAAACATGCTTTACAACTAATAAGTATTGTTCTATTTCCAAACAATCCATATGTTGTTTTAAGGCTAACACGTGTCTTACTGTTGGGCCCCGAACTTTTCTTGGAAGTTAGGACTATCAAATGAGAAATTGTTGATGATTATTCATGTATAAAGGAAAGGAGAATTTTTGAATTTTAAATGAAGTAGAAAAGATGGTTTAGGTACAAGATGGGTTATGCGTGAAATGTTGGAAGTTAAAAGCTGGAAAATGTAATTGAAATATGTTCATTGAGTATGCTTCGGTTTTTTAGCCATAACTTTTGGTACAGATTTCTGATTGAGATGATTTTTGATTTGGAGTAAACTGCGGATATAGGGCTACAAATTGTCTGATGAAATCGAGTTTTGATTCAGTCTCTAAGAATTTCAATTTCGGAATGGAAGTTGAGCACAGAATATTGTTTTAGTATAAGAACAATCCAAAAATGTTTGGGGTATAACTTTTGGAATATAGAACCAAATTGAATGATTTTGATGTCATTAGAAATTTAAGACAATGAGGAACATTTCTCTAGAAGTAAGTGCAAGCAAATTCCTTCAATTGTATGATTAGAAACAGGTCTTGATTTTTGGAAGGAGTTAAGCATGACTTAAATAAATTTTGAGGTCTTGATGAATTAAATTATTTTATTTTGAGGAGTTAATTAGCATGTTAATGTGAGTAAGATCATATGACATGGATTAAATTAAATTAAGGTGGTAAGATT
>JAOSBL010153919.1:0-12387 GCA_027568915.1 Erythroxylum roraimae | reverse complement strand
GACTCTCCTCTACGTTTTTCCTTCTTGGACTTTCTTCAAAATCCTTCTTGATCACCTTGGAACTTCAAGCCCTAGCAAAGCTTCCTTCTCTTCTTCTTTCCTCCATGTCCACGACACACACTCCTTCTCCCCTCTCAATTTTCGTCCACCTCTCCCTCTCACAAGCAAGACTCACTTAATTCTTTCTTCTTCTAATTTCTTCTTATATACTCCTACTTAGGCCCATAAGGCCCAAAGCCCTTAAACCCTTCTCTATTTCCTTCTTCTTCTATCTTCTACTAATTCACTCAAGCCCATTAGTCCATTTAACCTCTAAGAACAAAGCCTTGTTCATTTATAACCCAATTTCTCACTTAAGTCCATTACTCCTAAACATTTATCACTTAACTCATTCAATTCCATTTAATTCATGCTACCCACCTTATTTAATGCTATCATACTTAATTAATGTCAACTTAATTTAATCTATCTAGACCTCAATTTATCTAATCATGCTTTAATTTCCTTAATCATGCTTAATTAGCTTAATTAATCATAAAAAAAAAATTCGGGGCTAACATTCTCAATCATCATAAAACAATCATCGAAATTTCAATTGCCATTTGGGCCCATTACGAAAAAAAACATTTTTTTTGTCATAATGACTTTACATTACAACATAAATACCTTGGTATACATATTGTACAAGAATTTCGGAATACATTATTTTATAGAAATCGCGGAATACAAATTTATACAAAAACACGAAAGCACTAATGCAGATGCGAATTGATCTCGACCTCTATCTTTCCCTTGTATGCAGTATGTATACTCCCGTATGCCTAACGGGGTATTCTTCAGAGTCTTGAAAAATATTTGCAAATTTTGGGTAAGTTTTACGAACTCAATGAGTGACCATCATCGATGGCTCACCCAGTCACGTAACATATAATTCACATCATTTCACATTTCACACTTCACATTTAATACAATTTAATCACTCATATAATGTATATGCAGTGCACATAAGACCCACATTCCATTTGTTACTTTGTTGTGACTGAGTGCCTAAACTGTCCTATATAGGGCTCATTGATAACTGTCCTTTATCTGCTTGGAGGATACAGAGCTTATTAAACGTTGAGCCTGAGGCTCTGAATCACTTTTGAGCTCGAGGCTCATTTTCACTCGTTGAGCTTTAAGCTCTATTCAGTGGCTACTCTGGTCACAACAGCCATTATGTTTCATGCCTTCATGAAATGAAATGCATTAGTCACATTTGCATGATCCACATTCACTCACATTCATATATCATCGGACCGTAGTCCGACATTCAACATTAGAGTTGAGAATTCACACTTTCATTCATATGCTAATGCACTTTTAGAACATATGTAACAATCAAATTATGTACACTTAGTTCATCCAATTCACATTCAATGAGCACTTCAATATCCCAATCAAACATTTCTAGTTCAATACACATCATTTATCCATTATTCTAACTCCATTTCAACTCAATTTCATCCATAACCAAATTATAACCCATGATTGATCATAAACACTAATGATAGAACATACATATATATACACATTCATCATCAACTTTCTGCACTCAATACTCAAATTCAATTCAAAATTAGAAACCCTTAAAGATCGAATTTAAATTCGATGTCTTCATAGAAAATGTAGCCTTATGTCTCTATTTTAACCCAAATCAAAAACCATCTCATTTAGATAACTATAGAACAAGTTATGGCTAAATTACAGAAGCATATCTAGTGGAATTGTTACAGCTAGCACATTCTAGCCACTTTAAACACCATTGTAAATTTGTCTCTAAACTTTCATCCTAATTCTTCTCTTTTCAAGACACTATACTTGCCTTTTCTTTAACTTCCATACCCAATCCAATCCATTCCTAAAACAACCCATGATCCATGTTTTTATCCATCAAAAATAGAATATAACAATATCCATTCAACATTCAAAATTTTCTGTACTACATTCTAATTCTAAAACATCTCTATATCAATTTATGAATCATTAATCATCATCAATATAAAAACAAGAAATGAATCTACCACATTCTTCATTAACATTTTTAGCATGTACCCATCCTCATTTCATGACCATTTTTACCTCCAACTATCAACAAATATGCTTCTATTAAGACAACCCAAGAAAAACAAAGTTTACTTACATGTTTAGCTCCAAAGCTCCCTCAAGTCACCAAGAAACCCTAGCTCCTCCAGCATGCACGAAAATCAACTTTGAAGGTGAATTGGTTTGGGTCTTTTAGCAAGAAGAAGGAGAAGACAATGAATATTGAAGAAACAAAGTGAAGGAGTTGGATAAAAATCAAGCATGGTGAGGTGAGAGTAAGTTTCGTAGATGGAGAGAATAGAGAAGATGAAGAAATGAAGAAGTTAAGCAAAATGGGGGTGGGTGTCGTTTTTGGCAAGTGAAAGACCAAAATATAGTCTTTCACTTGATACAAAAGTGACTTAACAGGTGGTGTGGCAAGTGACACTTCTCACTTGCCGCATGTCACTCTCTCATGGTCCCTTTTGGTCCACTTTAATAACTAGTCCATTATTCTCCAATTTCTACTCCAATTATCTTCCAATTTTCAATGACATAAGTCATTAAATCCCAAAGTCATTTATAAAAATTTCCATTGCCATTTGACCCTTATTTCTACTACTATTCATCAATTGTTCTGCCACTTGGTATTTTTCCAAGCCAAAAATACCCTTAATTTTCAAAAAATTCCCAATTTTTAACCAAAAATTCTAATTCACTACTTATACATTCCCACTCAATTTTTAAAACACAAAACCATATTTCGCATCATATTCACATTAAAACAACCATTTATACCCGAAAAATGTCAACTGAGTGCATGAACAACTATTTTAATGTGTGTAATAATCAAATTTGCATGTGTGTATGTTAAATTTATGCATGAGCATGAAATACAATTTTCTCAATCTCTCTTTGATCTCACATGTACCAAATTTTAGAGTTCTAACCCTTAGTATGGGAACGAGATGTTACATTTAGCATAGACTCGTGCCTAGGGTTGTGATCGGCTGCTCCGTACCTCAGTCCTCATAGAAGGACTCCCAGAGCTCACTCTGCGTCTACCTTTGCCTCTCTGCCCGAACCCACTACCTCTGCTCTGCTGGACCGTATCATCACTTCCAGATCTCCCACTCACACCAGACTGAGCTCTCAAAGTAGCAGGACAATCTCTAATCTGGTGGTCAAAAGAGCCGCACTTAAGGCAAGCTCCAGTTAGTTTCCAGCACTCACCTCTTTGCGTCTTCTCACAATGCTCACATGGAGTTATCTGACTCTGCACTGTACTTCTTCCACCCCTTTGTCTAAACCCTGACTGCCTTGATCCAACTGGTGGTCTGAAAGCTCTGTTCTGGCGCTTACCGAATCTTTCGCCAGAGCCACTCTGACTCTCACTAGACCTCTTCCTTTTGGATCTTCGGCCAGTCTCTACTTGTCTCTCACTCAGCATCTGCTCAATCCTAATAGAAGCAGGTCTCAACTCAGTGAAACTATTCAAGTTTGATATTGCCTTGTTCTAATCCCCATATTCAGTCCATCCTCAAACCTCCTATACTTGTCTTCTTCTGTAGGGATCAAAGAAGTAGCATAGCCCATCAGTTTGTTAAACCGGATCTCATACTCTGCCACTGACATCTTACCCTACTTCAATTCCAGAAACTCCTTCATCTTCCTATCTAACTAGATCTTGGGCATGTAATTTTCTTTGAAGACCCTTAGAAAGTCTTCCTACTTTAATTGGCAAGACCTGGTGGTACTGCCTGGGATTCAACCACTGATAAGTTGGGCCTTGCAGTAAGGACACTACATAATCAAACCTCTCATCAGGCTCGCAGTCCATCTGGTCCAGGACTCTCTCAGTCCTTTCCAATCATCCCTCGGCCTCAGCAGGGTCTGTGCTGCCATAGAAATCCACAACTCCTTGCTTCTGTAGCCTATCATACCTCCTCTCCCTTCTCTTGGGAACTCTAGGAGGCATTTCCTCAAATCGAGGTACCGAGGACTCCCTACTGGCTCATATCGTCCTTGGTCAGCTGGTTGACCAATTTGATCATCTAAAGCGGAGGACCTATAACAAACAATAACTTCAATCATTATCCGCATTTCTCATGATATTTCATGCTTAACATTTCTATATGTCCCAACAGATGCAAAACCATGCTCTGATACCACCAAAATGTAGCGCCCCTTACCTTACGATACATACCGGGACGCCCGGAGGACATTCTAGTACATAACCTAAGACAACGACGTGCTACATTCAATCATTACATTCACTTAACATGGCATCATATCTTTATTCACATATAAAGCATCATAAGAAAATCACAACATTTTAAAAACCGACTTTTTCCTCATTTCATTTCATAAAAATCGAAGGTCTACAATATGTCTTTCAACATTCCTTACATGAACATCTACATAAAAGAGAAAATATATAAAATCTATCTAATCTGTCCAAAACCCAGCTGATCGACCTTTGAGCCATGACTTCTCTTCCCAAATCACAAGTCTACACTGCTTGTAGCGCCTCTCAATAGCTAGAGTCGTCTCTCGGTCCTGAAAAGTCAATGTTGTAATTTTGGTGAGTTTTGCGAACTCAATGAGGTAACCAGCATCGATGGTTCACTTAATTCATGCATCACATCATTTCAGATAACATATATTTCACAACTTTGCATTTTTTTGCATATTGAACACAGGTCACATTTTCACTTAAGAGCAAACCAATTTGGCATTTCGAACAATCAACATATTTATTAAAATGCATATGAAATGCTCATGTGACTCATTTCCAATTATTACGTTGTTGTGACCGAGTGCCTAAACTTCTTGTATCCATTATGGATATCGAGCTCATTGATAACTGTCCCTTATCTGATGGGGATATAGGGCCCATTTTACATAGTGAGCCTTTAGCTCTTAATCATTTTCTAAACTCGAGGCTCTTTTTTAGAATATGAGCTTTAAGCTCCTTTTTTGTGGCTACTCTAGTCACAACTACCGTTATCTGATTGTGCATTCATGTATGGAATGCATCTATCACAATCAATCATGTCATGGAACATATAGTTCATCACATTCACATTTAAGTAGCACTTTAATATCTAATTCATATATCACAATCATCGGACCTTCATTGTCCGAAATCCAACAATAAAAACACATTCATTCAACAATTCAAACATAATATAAAACAAATATTTAATTAAGTGAGACCATCTAGGTTACTCATAAGTTGCTCCCGAATCTAATGCCTGGAAGTTCCAGCAACGTCTGGAGGTTGATGTTCCAGTTGCTTACCTACATCAAATAACATACACATATATCACAATTTGCACAATTATAAATGTTTAACAATGCACATGTATGTAATGAAATATGTACAATGCATGGTTATGACAATCCCAGGTATTTATCCATTAGTTTCTTCATAAAATCAATCCCATAACATACTTAGGTTTGTACCTCAATAAAACCATTGAAATCACAATTCATAACTCACTGTATCACTTTCAGATTTTTTTTTTCCAAAACTGAATTTGGTCTACTGTTCTTGATCGTTTAGACAATGAAAATAAAGTAATTTGGCAATACTCCCTAACATATCCAAATATAATTACAATACCGAAATATGTTCAGTAAAATATTCCAATTCACACTATTCTAACAGATTCCCACATTTTCAATTGATCAGCCCTTTTCAAATCAGTTCAGAATGCTACCATTTTTTGTATAGATGTATAACAATGTGTTAGGAATCTATTGGCTCAAGAATCAAGTCATTTGGAGGTCTAGAGAAGAAGTTATAGTCGAAAGAAGCAAGATGGTTCAGCTTGCACAATGCTCTCGAATGCAGAAAGTCACAGCTAACAATTTATGAAGCACAATGTTTTGATGGGACAATTAAGGTTGTGAGTGTCCATTAATTGACACTCACAGGCATGAGAGGAAAACATCACACCTCTGCAAGAGTTATGGGCATGAGAAAAACTCACTGGGGTGACAAATAAAGACAAAAAGGTTAGATGAGAGTATAGTCAGACCCGTCCCATGTTTAACAGTCAATCTCTCTCAATTCATTTCAATTGATGTACTTTTTGGTGGAGAGATAGAGCAATGTGTTATGAGTCCAATGGTTCAAGTCTCATGTCATTTGAAAGATATAGCCAAAAAACCATTGGATGTTCATCAGCTAACAACCCTCCAAAGTCGTTATCGTGCAATTGCACGATGGTGACTTTCACCTTTAAAACACCAAAGTTGCTATCGTGCTTAAACATCCAGAGTCACTATTGTGCATTTGCATGATAGCAACTTTCACCCTTGGACTTCCAAAGTCGCTATTGTGCATTTGCACGATTGCAACTTTTGCCCTTAACTTGCCGAAGTCGCTATCCAACTTCAAATCTCCATAACTTTTGATCCAGAACTCCAAAAATTACAAACTTTATATAAATGGAAAGCTAAAAGAAAGATCTACAACTTTCATGCAGACAATTTTTTCAAAATCTTCCTAGATCAATACAGATTACGGAAATTCAGATAAAAAATTTACTTCTCTTTTCTCTTTTCTTGGTTTCATTCACAGCTAACTTCTATACGTGTCTTTCTTCACTAAATTTTACCCTTCAACTTTCATTTCTAGTTTTTCTACTCCATTTCCAATCAACTCATTCACCACAATTTCACAGTACTCTTAAATATGCAAGTTTACTCAAAATTCTCAAAATCACAAAAAAGAAAATCAGATATCAGTAACTCATCCTCTTCATGTTTTACACTTCATCATTTTCTGTACATTTTCCTATCTCTTTATTCTCTGCATTTTCTTAATTCTCTTCCTCTAAATATCATTTATATACTCTTTCTCACCTTAGACCATCATCTTACAACTATTCTTCAACTTTAAAACCATTCTTTTGGTCATCTCTAAAACACACACATATAAATATATTCACAGTGAAGAGAAATAGAACATATCAGAAAATCATTCTTTTTATATATTCTCTATTTTTCTTCTCAACTTCCATTTTAAATCTTTCATTCTCCTTCCCAGACATCACCACATACTTTTTCCTTAAATCAAATTTTCATTTTTTTGCTCATCCTTAAAAACACTCAAACTCCCGAACATACATATATATACAGTGAAAACAGAACCTTCACTTCTGTTTTCTTCAAATTGTTTCTGCACCTAATTATACATGGTTTCTAAGATCATTCAACTCCAAGAAAATCATTTCTACACTATTTGATCACAAATAACCATCAAATACTAAATAACATTATATCCAGATTTTTCATCTTATCAGCACAGTGCTTATGAAGAAGATCATTATTTTCCATGATCATGTAATTACAGTTGACTCGTCGAATTTATCTCATAAATCAACAACTCTAAAGGATTTACACAATACTTACTTGTTAAAACTCCAAAATCTTTAACTACCACAAAGCCCTAAGCTTCATGCAGTTCACATACACAACTGTATAAGTTGACCAGCTTCAGTTTTTCTTAAGGAAAAGAGAAGGAAACTGAAGTTGGGAGTTGCAGAGAAATAAATGAAAACAAGGTTTGTCTGTGGTGGATTTTTTGATGAAAAACTCTATTTATTAGAAGAAACTTGAAGAAGAGGTTCCCAGGAAGATGAAAATAAGAATACAACACTTGGTCTTTCCAATGAAATTGTATAGTCAAAACTTGAACTAGAAAAATGACACTTGTCACTTATCTAACATCTTAGGCTCTAACTAAGTTCTTTTTGAACTAGCTCCCATAACTTTCACCCTTACATTCCAATTATCTCCACTATTTTTCCAATATCCTTTGGTTTCTTATTCCTAAAATTCACCAAAATTCAAAAATATAACAATTATACTCTCCAATTAAATTTCCAATACACAATTTCACAATTTTCAATATATAATCACAATTCTCGGCAATATCACATTACAGTTAAATTATACCCAGAATTATCCATGAATGCATGTACAATTATTTTCATGTGCAAGAATTTACTATTCACGTGTATGTATATGACATATTATGCCTGAGCATGAAATGCATTTCTAATCTCCCATTAATCACTCATTTTTACTATTCTGGCCTTCCCACAAATAATGAGATGTTACACCTACCATACAAAGCTTCATAAGGTGCCATTTGAATTCCTGAGTGGTAGGAATTATTATTAGTGAATTCAATTAAAGGTAAATGATCATCCCATTAGCCTTTGAAATCCATAACACAAGCTCTCAACTTTGCCTCAAATGTCCAGATTGTTCTCTTCGATTTTCCATCAGCCTGTGGATGGAAAGCCATGCTAAAATGTAACTTTGTTCCCAAAGCCTCTTGTAAACTTTCACAGAACCTGGAGGTGAACCTAGGATCTCTATCCGAGACTATCAAACTTGGAATCCCATGAAGTCTGATTATCTCATCTATGTATTTCTTAGCCAAAGCATTCAAAGAATCCATCTGTTTAATTGGCAAGAAGTGTGTTGGCTTAGTTATCCTATCAACAATCACCCATATTGCATCATGCTTCCTACTAGTTCTTGGCAATCCCATCAAGAAATCCATCATAATCTTCTACCATTTCCATTCAGGAATCGACAAAGGTTTAAGCTTATCGATAGGCGTTTAATGTTCTGCTTTAACTTGCTGACACATTAAGCATTTTCTAGCATATTCTGCATCATCTTTCTTCATTCCTTTCCACCAAAAGTGCTCATTTAAATCTCGGTACATTCTCGTACTCCCTGGGTGCATTGCATAGGAAGCATTATGTGCCTCATCGAGAATCTCATCCTTCAACCCTAACATATCTGGATTACACAATCTATTACCTGTCACCATCAATCCATCTTCTCTTATTTCTATTTTCAGAAGGTTTACCATTTTTAATCTCTTCTCTAAGCTTGCTCAAATACTCATCTTGCTCCTGCAATTCCTTAATCTTCTCATTCAACACTGGCCTTACTCCAAAATTAGCCAATACATAACCAGATTCGGCTTGTCTTAATGTCGTCCTGAGTTTGGCTAATTCCTTCAACAAAGGAAGATACACTTTCTCCATATGTGCCATTGTCGATTTTCTACTCAGTGCATCCGTTACTACATTAGACATTAGCTTTCCCTGGTGGTAGTCTATCATCAAGTCATAATCTTTAAGCAGCTCTAACCATCTTCTCTGTCTTAAATTCAACTCTTTTCGGCTCATCAAATACTTAAAACTCTTGTGGTCTGTAAACACCCTGGTGGTGACTCCATATAAGTAGTGTCTCCATATTTTCAACACAAAGATTATGGCAGCTAACTCCAAGTCATGCGTAGGATAATTCATCTTATAAGGTTTCAATTGCCTAGAATATAGGCAATCAGTTTATCTCCTTGCATTAACACACACCCTAATTCCTTCCTCGAGGCATCACTATACACTGTATATCCATCACTACTGGAAGGCAAAGCAAAATCGGTGCAGTTGTAAGCCTATTCTTCAATTCCTCAAAATTGTTCTAGCACTCCTTTGTCCACACAAACTTCTGATTCTTCTTTGTCAATTTAGCAAGTGGGGCCGCTATCATAGAAAAGCCCTCTACAAATCTTTTGTAATAACCAGTTAGACCTAAGAAACTCCTCACTTCTGCTATATTCTTAGGTGCTTCCTACTTCATAACCGCTTCTATTTTCCTCGAATCCATATGCACTCCTTGTTCTGAAATTACATGCCCAAGAAACACCACTTCCCTTTGCCAACATCCACATTTATAGAATTTGGCATACAGCTCCTTCTTCCTTAATGTCTCCAAGGCAACCCTCAAATGTTCCTCAAGTTCTTTGTCACCCTTGGAATAAACCAATATGTCATGAATAAAGACTATGACAAATTAGCCTAAGAAAGGCTTTAAAATGCCCATAGCGCATTCTAAAAGCAGTCTTTGACACATCGGACTCCTTTATCCTCAACTAGTGGTAACCTGATCTCAAATCTATTATCGAAAAGAACCTTGCCTCTTGCAATTTATCAAACAAATCATCTATGCGTGGAAGCGAATATCTATTCTTGATAGTGACATGATTGAGCTTTCTATAATCCACACACATCCTTAACGATTCATCTTTCTTCTTCACAAAAAGAACCAAAGCTCCCCATGGCGAAGAGTTAGGCCCAATATACCCTTTCTCCTATAACTCTTCCAACTACTCTCTAAGCTCCTTCAACTCCACTGGAGCCATTCGGTAAGGCAGAATTGAGATCGGCACAGTACCTAGAAGAAGTTCAATGAGAAACTCAATTTCTCTAGGTGGTGGTAATCCTGGTAATTTCTCTAAAAAGACATCTGGGAATTCCATGACCACAGGAATATCTTCTAACTTTCCTCCATCAACCTTTGTGTCTACCACATAAGCCAAGAATGCTTCACATCCCTTCCTCATCATTCTCTCGGTTGTCAGAGCCGAAACAATTCTAGGCGGACTTACTTTCCTATCCCCCATAAACACTACCATTCTACCTTCATCCGATTCGAACTCCATTGTCTTCTATTTGCAATCCAGATGGGCATTATACTTTTCTAACATATCCATGCCCAATATCACATCTAATCTCCCCATCTTCAATGGCATTAGGTCCACCACTAAGTGTTCCGCACCAATACATACTTCACAATCTCTATAGACCTGATTAATAATAATATATTAGCCGATTGAAGTGCTAACCATCAAAGGAGTATCCAATGAGCTCAAATTTCTACCATGCACAGTTCTACTTGATGAAACAAAGGAATGGGTAGACCCTGGATCAATTAAAGCAATAACATCATCATTAAATAATTTTACCATATTAGTCACAACTTTCGGAGCTGTCTTTGCGTCCTCCTTCGTCATAGCAAAAACTCTAGCGGGTGCTTGTCCCATCGGTCTCCCTAGAGGGTTCACTTTCCTGGCCTCATCAGAACTGCCCACTTCTGTTATTGTCTTATGTCCCCCAGTCTCAGCCCATTTTGAAACTTGCATCTGAGTTCCTTCTCTTCTTGCATACTGTGGGCACTCCTTAGCCATGTGCCCTTTCTCTCCATAGTTGAAACAAGCCCCCATCAACCGATAACATTCCACTTTATGAAACTTTCTGCAGGGATCTCATTTAGGAATGGGTGGCTTATCCCTATTTTACCTTCTCCTGCCTCCAACCATTGAGGCTTGAAGAGAAACAGGTCTCACCTGTCTAGACCTGCTTGTACCACTGCTTCTCTCCTCAGATTGTGCAGGAAAAGTCCTGGCACTCCTCTCTAACATAGGAGTACCACCTCCCCTCCTGAATTGCTCTCTCCCTTTCCTCTTTTTGTTCACTGCACTCTTGATATTCTCCACGTTCTCAACCCTTAGCGCTGCTTCAACTAGTTGTTGAAAATAACATAAATTATGCGCTATCACTTTTTCCCTGATGGCTAGGTGCAATCCCGATTTAAACCTACGATACTTAGCCGCCTCACTGATCATCATCTCAGCTGCATAAATTGACGCTCATACTCACTCACTGTCATCTCCCTCTGGGTGAGGCTCAAAAATTCTCTCTGCTTCTGTTGAATATAAACCTCGGACAGATACTTCTTCTTATAGGCAGCTAGGAAGTCCTTTCAAGCCAATACCGACGGTTTCATCTGAGTCCCTTGCATACCTTGTCACCAATGCAAAGCATCTCCTTGTAACAGACTTGGAGCATATACAACTTTCTCATCATCCTCACAATCCATCTGCTCCAATATCCTTTCAGTCTCCCTCAACCAGGTCTTAGCTTCCTCGGGATCAATGGTTCCATAAAAGTCCACTGCCCGATACTTTCTCAGCTTATCAAACTGCTTCCCCTTCTCAACTGGGGCCAGAGCAGAAGTCTGCGGCATTTGGCCCATGGCTTGGAAAAATGCCTGAGCAAATTCCTGGAACAGCCTAGGGTCTAATGGAGTTGGCACTTGTTCTTGCGGAAGAGGGGACTCCCACGTCTGTGATCGAATGGGCTCACTACCTTGTCCTACAGAAGCCTCAGCATCTCCTGGGCCTCTACACTCATCCGTACCCTCCTCCCTAGGTAGAGAGTCAGGTGTAATAGATCCTTGCAAAACTCCTCGTGTCCTTCTATGAGGTGGCATCTTACTCCTTCAACCTAAAACTCTAGCGATTAGCTTACATTTCATTTTAATTTTATTTCCTACATGTATGCATGATATGCATGTCACTTATTGCCTATGAGTGCACAGAGCTGGGCTAATTCCAGGTATGTCTGCTAATGACCATCCTATGGCTCGCTTATGCTCCCTCAA
>JAOSBL010153797.1:0-25744 GCA_027568915.1 Erythroxylum roraimae | reverse complement strand
GTACTATGATTAGCATGAAAGAAGGTTAGATCACTATGGAGGTAGGAGATCAGCAGGTAAGCTTTAATATGTATGAGGCTATGAAACACCCCCATGAGGACTATTCACTACTAGGAGTGAACATGCTTGACATTGTTGTTGATGATGCATGCACTGAGTTTGAACTAGCAATGAACCCATTAACTAATGATTCCTTGGAGGAAGTATTTTTTACTGATGTTTCAGGTGAACTGCGGAGTGTGGACGCTAGCACAGAAGTGGGAAGTAGTCGAGTTACCTCGCCACAGCATGGCTATGAGCCAAACGTCCCCTAGGAGTTGAAGGATCCACCATAAACATAAGTAAGATGACCTGAGGTTGCACTCTATATTGCAATCCTTGGAACTAAATTTTTTTGATTCGACCTCCAAGGGTAAAACCGAAAGACAAAACGATAGATCACACCATTGTTGGGGAATTAGTTTAGGACTAATTGAATCCCTTTATTCTAAAGATTTTATTGGCCTTTCTTGTGATTGTGATACCTAATCATAAGAAATTGAAAATTAAGAAAAAAGAGAAGGAAGTTTGACTCAAAGTAAAAGAAACATCAATTTGGACATCACAAGGCAAGAATGAGGAATCTGAAAAGTTAAACGCCAAGAAGAGATGGAAAGAGTTATGATGGATGAAATACATCACAGAAAGTAAATGACCCTTAAGTACTTTATGAAGTCAGGGTTTAATGCCTATCATCAAGGAATTATACAAACATCATTGCAAGTGAAACACGATTTGTTTGAAGATGGTGAACAATAGTTGTCTTTAGACATTAGAGCAAAGTAGACAGAAGTTAACCTTATAGGATCCAAAAGGGATGATTACGGTAGATTCAGTGACAACGTTGCAAGCTAAAATCGACAACCTCACCAAGGAATTGAACAGCTTAACAACCACCTCTTTCTCTCCACTCAAAGCAATTCAGCAAAGATGTGACCTATGTAGACGAGAGAGTCATATCACAGCTGATTGTTTCCTAGTGGAAAACAACAACGTGGAAAAATTCAACTTCAATAAAGTACAATTTGGTTAGGTAAGTAATCATCCTTATTTGAACACGTACAATCCTAGGTGGCAGAACCACCTAGATTTCTTTTGATATAATAATGCAAGTCAAATTGGAAATCAAGACCTACTAGGATTTCAGCAAGATAAGTCTGGTTCCTGAGATTCTAAATTAGACAAGATCATGAACAAGCTTATGAACATGGATGAAGCTCATAAAAGACTAGAAGGGAAGATCACAAGTATGGATGAGGCCTAGAAGAGGCTAAAAGGGAAGTTTGAGCAAGTAGCGAAAGATCATGCCTTTTCTATTCACTACCTAGAGGTTCAAATGGGTCAGCTTTCTAATGAATTTTGTAAGAGATTGTGGAAAGCTTTCTGAGCAACATGGAAGTAAATACAAGAGAGCAATGTAAGGCTATTACACTGAGGAGTGGGAAAGATCTAGAAGAACCAGTGAAATAACAAGCTAAACCCCACCTTATAGAAGACTAAGAGAAGAAGAAAGAGGATGAAGAAAAGAATGAAAACCACTCCATACATTCATCCTCCACCTTATCCCCCAAAAATACCATTCCCATAAAGACTTCAAAAGAATGAATTGGATACTTAATTTGTAAAGTTTGGAGAAGTTAGGAGAATAGCTTTAAGTACGAGATCAAATGCAATTAGCTTAAGATTCATGGCCTTTTATTTGTTAATAACTTATTGCTTTTTGCAGTGTAGATTTGAATTCTCTTAATACTCTAATGAATGCTCTGAGATGCTTTAAATATGTATCTAGTTGGAAATAAATAAGGGAAAATGTGTTTATATCTTTATTTACTACAACTTACTCTTTTTGGATCCCTGGCCTAATAGAATTGTAGGAAAAGCATAACTTCCATTTACTTACCTTAGAGTTCCTATTTCTTATAAGAGGCTATCTTATAGGAAGTTTTCACCATTGATAGAGAAAATTGAAAGAAGAATCTTCAATTAGTTTAATAAGAGAGTTAATTATGCTATAAACTTCAGTTGATTAATTATAAGTTAAACTTGTTATATATTTACTTATCTTCATATATTGTGCTTCCTAAAAGCCTGATAAAGACTATTTAGAACATTTTTATAGCCTAATTAAATAGAAGGAGGCTACAAAGTAAAGGTAAGATGGTAGCTTGTGTGTTTGCTAAAAGATAATGGTGGACTTGGTATAGTTTTGATTATAATGAGTAATAAGACTCAAATGGCTAAGAGATTATGGAGGATCCTTGTGGATGAAAATTCACTTTGAGTAAACTAAGTGCAAGAACATTATTTAAAATATGTTAACTGATAAGTGTATATTATACTATGTGTTTGCTAGATGTTTAAGTGTGTTTTAAAATGTTTATTAGATTGGTTATTATTTATATAGGCTTAGAATTATGCTATTGTTAATGTTTATATGTATTCTAAGTTTTTGTTTGGTTTAGAGCAAGAATTTGATCTTAATTTCATATTTCATGAGGTATTTGATGTGTTTGTTAGTGATGGAAACAAGGAAATTGAAGAATCAAGAAGATGGAGATTGAATGAAGTAGTGCACTATTGTGACTCGCTTGTCACGATCGTGACAGAGGGCGCAGACAGAAATTTCAACTTTTCTAGCACGTGAATCTTTTTGTAATTTTGACATTTTGGGCTATTTTTAGAACCAAATTAAGTGGGAAAACTCTAGAAAGAATCGTAAAAGCCTTAAGAACTATTTAAGAACAAGAAAACAAAAAAAAGAGCAACCTCCATTTTACCAAATTGGGATTAATCAAGGAAGATTAAGAGAAGAGCATTAGACATTTCAGCTTTAACAGATTCAGTCCAAATCAAGTTCTTTCTCTCTTTGTTTATTTTTCATTAAACTTGATGTATGAACTGGATTTAAGTATGCTATATAAGTTTATGATGTTTTGATTTTCAAATTAGGATTTGTTCTTGAGATATTTTGTGACTTGATCATTATTGATTTTAATACAATGTTATGGGGTTGTGGTATTTGGGTATTCTAATACTTTGATAACAAATAGAGAGAGTGAGTCCAAAGTAATCCGATTAGGATGGGTAACAAGAGTTAACAACTTAATAATTCATGCAAATATCAAATTGATATTCATATGAAGAGAGATCTTGTGTGAAAAGTCAATTATTCGATATGTCACTTAAGAACTAGTAGAAAATATTAGGTTGTTTTTATGAATTAAGAGATTGCAAAATCTGGAATTTTATAATCAATTAGGGTTAATCAAATGGGTTAAATGATTAGGTCTTGAGAGAGAATAATCAAACCCTTCAAAAATCTAGAATCGATACCCAATTGAATCAATAGTGGTTAGGAGAGCAAAATAACGATATAACGAATCCTAAGTTTTTATACTTGATCATCCTTATTTTATTGTGGCAACGCAATTGTTAAGTGGTTATGTGCTCAATTTTATTTGATTGATTTAATTTTTGATATTTTAATTTGATTCAAATCATATTTCACAAGCTTAGACAAAGTTAGGTCTACTTAGGTTTAGCTATTTCCTCGTGGGATCATCACCTTTAATACTACAAGTTACGATCCATATACTTGCAAATATTAAGGGTTTTATTATAGTTAAAACTTGCTCAACAAGTTTTTGGCGTTGTTTTCAGGGAATTAGTTTAGGACTAATTGAATTCCTTTGTTCTAAGGAAATTTTTGTGCCTTTCTTGTGATTGTGGTATCCAATCATAAGAAATTAAAATTAAAAAAAGAGAAGGAAGTTTGGACTCAAAGTAGATGAAACATCAATTTGGACATCACAAGGCAAGAAAGATGAATCCAAAAAGTTAAACGCCAAGAAGAGATAGAAAGAATGATGATGGATGAAATACATCACGGAGAGCAAAGGACCCTTATAGACTTTATAAGGCCAGGGTTCAATGCCTAACATCAAGGAATTATATGACCACCATTGCAAGAAAAACTGGATTTGTTTAAAGAGTTGGTGAACAATGATTGTCTCTGGACATCGGAAAAAAGTAGACAATAGTCAACCTTTTGGGATCTAGAAGGAATGATTACAGTATATTCAGTGACAACATTGTAAGCTAAAATTGAAAAGCTCACCAAGGAATTGAACAGCTTGACAACCACCTCTCTCTCCATTCAAAACAATTCGGCAAGGATGTAACCAATATGGGCAAGAGAGTCATATCACAATTTATTGCTTCCTAGTGGAAAACAACAACGTGGAACAATTAAACTTCAATGGAGTATAATATGGTTAGGGAAGCAATCACCTTTATTTGAACACTTATAATCTGAGGGGGCAAAACCACTTAGATTTCTTTTGGTCTATCAATGAAAGGACCCAAATGGGAAATCAAGACCTACTAATATTTCAGCAAAATAAGTCCAGTTCATGGGATTATAAATTGGACAAGATCATGGACAAGCTTATGAACATGCATGAAGCTCATAAGAGGCTAGAAGGGAAGATCATAAGCATAGATGAGGCCCAGAAGAGGCTGGAAGGGAAGCTTGAGCAAGTAGCGGAAGATCATGCCTTTTCTATTAACAACCTAGAGGTTCAAATGGGGTCAGCTTTCTAATGAATTTTGTAAGAGAAGTGTGGAAAGCTTTATGAGCAACATGGAAGTAAATCCAACAGACCAATTTAAGGTTGTCACACTTAGGAGTGGGAAAGAGTTAGAAGAACTAGCAAAAAAACAAGCTGAACCCTACCTTATAGAAGACCAAGAGAAGAAAAAAGAGGATAAAGAAAAGAATGAAGACCCTTTATACATTCCTCCTCCACCTTATCCATCGAAAATACCATTTCTACAAAGACTCCAAAAGAATGAATTAATGAAGTCGAATCTTTAAAGGAGTGAGAGGAAGAAGAACAGATGACAACGGAGATTGAGTTCAAGAAGCTAATGAAGAAAGGAAGAAGAACAGATGAGAACAAACATAGAAGTTGAAGAGGATATGACAGTCTATGTTCATAAAGTGACAACAGAAGAGGAGACAAGGGTGACTGAGGAAGAACAAGAACAATTCACCTTCTTAAAGGACAAACTACTGGATTTGATAGAAGATTTAGGGAGTTTTGTTATTTCCTATTTTATTGATAGTTTGTTATCGAAAATGACATTACTAAACTTGTTAGGTTTTCTTAATTTGATTAATGATTTCCTTATTATTATTTTGAAAAATGTAGCTTATTTATAGGCTACGAAATTGAAATTGGGTGACACGGGTGGAAGCAAGTCACTTATAATAGACCAAGATTGAGCATAGAAGGAGAATACGTCAAGCTAGTGACATTAATTAAGAGCTACTTAGGAGGCAATAGAAGAATTAGGATAAGTTTTATTTTATTTTATTGGTATTTTGTTATTTCTATTTTTTATGTTTACTATATAGGCAGTGAATTGTTGGAATTTCATGACCATCACCGCTGAAACATCATAAGTTTGATGCTTTAACCTTTTCTTTTCTTCTTTTCATTTTTATTTCCCTTTATATGTCATTTGTTTATCTTATATTGAGGACAATGTGTTGACTAAGTGTGAGGAGGATTTTGCATTGACGTATTATGTGTGTGAAGTTTGCATACCTATTGCTATTTTTTTAATTAAATTGAAATGGTGTGAGCATATGTGTGAATCGTGTCGATGTCTCAATGGTAATAACTTGATGGACGTAGTTTAGCTTTGAACATATTGGGTTAAATACGCATGTTAATTAGGATATGATATCAGTTTGTTCACCTTAGGAATTTTGTTATATACATTTATAATTATAAGTCAATTGAACGAGTTAGCATCATTAGTAATCTTTCATGATGATGATTGGCTAAAAGAAATGAGGTAGGCTATATCAAATTGAAAAAAAAATGTGTGCATCTTAAATAAATAACTATTTTCATTGGCCCTTCTAAAACGAATATTAGGTTATGAAAGAGTTATTAGCTAGTAGAGAATGTGATATAGTTGAGTAACTAGAGGCATTCACAACAAAATGTTTATCATCACATCAAAAGGCTAGAATGACATTCCAACTAAGCTGATTAATAAAATGTGGCCCAGTTGAGTAACCAAGAGACATTCATGAAATGGCGTTTTCCTTCACGTCAAAAGACTATGTTAATTTTAAAGAAAATTAAAAAATGGTGTTTCGATAAATAAATCCTATTGGTGTTTCGATAAATAAATCCTACTGATCTTTAAAAATAACAAAAATGTTCATGAAGGGATACTTAGTGATAGTTGCAATTTTGGTTGATTACTAATTATCAATGTATATATGCAAGTGCTTTATGTGAATGAATATGATGTTAACGTCTGGATTAATATGTATATTCAATACAAAATGCTTAGCCATGATTTTCATAGTTTAGTATGTTGGCACAACTTGAGTGATTGATGTTTACGGTTAAATTGATTCCATAAAGTAAGTGTCATTGTCTCATTATTGCATGTTGCATGATTGAATGTGTTTAGGGTTAGTTTGTTGCGTTTTGTTTTTGCTTGAGGACAAGCAAAGGATTAAGTGTGTAGATGTTGATAATTTTATATTACACTATGTTTTGCTAGATGTTTAAGTGTGTTTTTATGTGTTTATTAGATGATTATCATGTGTATAAGCTTAGAATTATGTTTTTATTAATGATTATATGTATTCTAAGTGTTTGTTTGGTTTAAAGCAAGAATTTGATCTTAATTTCATATTTCAAGAGGTGTTTGATGTGATTGTTAGTGATGCAAACTAGGAAATTGAAGAATGAAGAAGATGGAGGCTGAATGAAGCAAGTCACAATTATGACAGAGGGCACAGACAATAATTCCAGTGAATTTCAACTTTTCTAGCACACAATTCTTTTTGTAATTTTGACATTTTGAGGCTAGTTTTGGAACCAAAATAAGTGGGTAAACCTTAGAAAGAACCCTAGAAGCCTCAAGAACTATTTAAGAACATGAAAACATAATAAAGGAGCAGTCTCTATCTTACCAATTTGGGATTAATTAAGGAAGATCAAGAAGGGAGCATTGGAGAGTTCTAGTTGTTCCAACATTTACAAATCAGTCTAACTTAAGTTCTTTCATCTTTCCTTTGTTTATTTTCTTTAAGCTTGATGTATGAACTAGGATTGAAGATGCTATAAACATTTATGATCTTTTAACTTTTGGATTAGGATTTGATCCTGAGTTATTTTGTGACTTGATCATTGTTGATTTCAATACAATGTTATGGTTTTGTGGCATTTGTGTTTGCTAATACTTTGACAATAAATTGAGAGAGTGAGTCGAATGTAATCCGATTAGGATGGGGTAATGAGACTTAATGACCTAATAAGTCAGGCAAATATTAAAATGATAATCATATAAAGAGAGATTTTATGAGAGAACTCAATTATTCGATAGATCCCTTAAAAACTAATTAAAACTGTTATACTATTTTTATGAATTAAGAGATTGCAAAATATGGAATTTTGTAATCAACTAGGGTTAATCAATTGGGGTTTAATGATTAGGTCTTAAAAGAGAATAATCAAACACTTCGAAAATCAAGAATTGACATTCGATTGAATCAATAGTGGTTAAGCGAGCAAAATAATGATAAAATGAATCATAGGCTTTTATACTTAATCATCGTAGTTTTATTGTAGCAACTCAATTGTTAAGTGGTTAAGTGTTCAATTTCATTTGCTTGTCTTAATTTTTGATATTTTATTTTCATTCAAATCATATTTCACAACCTTAGACAAAGTTAGGTTCACTTAGTTTAAGCTATTTCCTCATGGGATTGACACCTTTAATACTACAAGTTACATTTTGTATACTTGCAGATATTGAGGGTTGTATTATAGGTAAAACTTGGTCAACAAGTTTTTGGATTTTGCATTGGCATGTCATTTGTGTGAAGTTTGCATACCATATTGTTAGTTTTTTTCATTAGATTGACATGGTGCAAGCATATGTGTGAATTGTGTTATTTTGTCAATGGTAATAACTTTATGGAAGTAGTTTAGCTTTGAACATAGTCATTGAATTTGTAAAGGCATGTTAGCTTATGAATTTTATGTTTTAAGTATCTTGGGTTAAATATGCATGTTGATTAGGATATGACATTAGTTTGTTCACCTTAGAAAATTTTGTTATATACATTTATAGTTATAAGTCAATTGAACAATGAGTTAGCATCATTAAAAATCTTTCATGAGGATGATTGGCTAACAGAAATGAGGTAGGCTATGTGAAATTGAAAAACAAAAGTGTATGTCTTAAATAAATAAGTATTCCGCTGGCCATTTTGAAACAAATATTGGGATATGAATAGAGCTGGTATCCAGATGAGAATGTGATATAGCTGAGTCATCAGGGAAATTCACGACAAAATGTTTGTTATCGCGTCAAAAGGCTAGAATGGCATTCTAACCAAGCTAATTAATAAAACGTGGCCTAGTTGAGTAACCAAGGGACATTCATGATAAGGTGTTCCTTCACGTCAAAAGACTAGTTTAACATTAAAGAAAATTAAAAGAAAATTAAAAAGCGATGTTTTGATAAATAAATCCTATTGATCTTTAAAAATAGCAAAAATTTTCAATACTTACTGATAGTTGCAATTTTGGTTGATTACTAATTATCAATGTATATATACAAGTGCTTTAGGTAAAAGAATATGATGTTAATGTCTTGATTAATATGTATATTCAATCTAAAATGATTAGCCATGATATCCATAGGTTAACTTGAATGATTGATGTTTGCGGTTAAATTAATTCCATGAAGTTAGATATCATTGTCTCATTATTGTATGTTGCATGATTGCACATGTTTATGTTTGGTTTGTTGAGTTTGCGCTTTGTTTTTTTCTTGAGGATAAGAAAAGGTTTAAGTGTGGGGATGTTGATATGTGTATATTATACTATGTTTTGCTAGATGCTTAAGTCTGTTTTTAAGTGTTTATTAGATGATTATTATATGTATAGGCTTATAATTATGTTATTGTTAATGTTTATATGTATTCTAAGTGTTTGTTTGGTTTAGAGCGAGAATTTGATCTTAATGTCATATTTCATGATGTGTTTGATGTGATTGTTAGTGATAGAAACCAGGATGTTGAAGAACTAAGAATATGGAGGCTGAATGAAGAAGTGAAAGATCGTGACTTGCATGTCACAATTGTGACAGAGGGCATAGACAATAATTCCAGAGAAATTCAGCTTTTCCAACACTCAAGTCTTTCTGTAATTTTGAAGTTTTGGGGCTATTTTTGGAACAAAATTAACTGGGTAAACCTTAGAAAGAACAAAAGAACTATTTAAAAACAGGAAAACTGAAAAAAGGAGCAGCCTCTATCTTACCAAATTGGGATTAATTAAGGAAGATCAAAAGATGAGCATTAAAAATTCCAACTTTTCCAGATTCAGTCCAAATCAAGTTCTTCTTTCTATCTTTGTTTATTTTTCATTAAACTTGATGAATGAACTAGATTTGAGTATGCTATATAAGTTTATGATGTTCTAATTTTTGATTTAGGATTTCGTCTTGAGATATTTTGTTACTTGATCATTATTAATTTCAATGCAATGTTATGGTATTATGGTATTTGGGTATGCTAATACTGCGACAATAAATCTAGAGAGTGAGTTGCAAGCAATATTATTAGGTTGGGTAACAAGAGTTAACGACCTAATAAGTCACAGAAATATCAAATTGATTATCGTAAGAGAGATCTAGTGTGAAAACTCAATTATTCGATAGTTCACTTAAGAACTAGTTGAAAATGTTAGATTATTTCTGTGAATCAAAAGATTGCAAAATCTAGAATTTCATTCAATGAGGGTTAGATGATTAGGTCTTGAGAGAATAATCAAACCCTTCAAAAATCTAGAATCGACATCCAATTGAATCAATAGTGGTTAAGGGAGCAAAATAACGATAAAACGAATCCTAGGCTTTCATACTTGATCATTCTTGTTTTATTGTGACAACTCAATTGTTAAGTGATTAAGTGCTCAATTTTATTTGATTTTTTTAATTTCTAATATTTTATTTTCATACAAATCATATTTCACAACCTTGATCTGAAATGCTAGAATTTCTTTAAGTTTTTTTTTATCTCTTCGCTTTGATCAACTTTGATGTAATGGTTGCTACCTCTTTCTTTTTCTTCATGCTCTGATATAGTGCATTAGAGTTCTAGGGTTGTGTCTAGGGTTTCCCCACTTTTTGTGGTTCCAAAATAGCACCGAATCCTAAAAAACACAAAAACAACTCACGTTTAAAAACCTCCTATAAGTCGCAATCGTAATAGAGCTATGTAGTGCCGCATGCACATTCATGCACAATCGTGTTCCTTTGTGCCATGATCGTGACTTACTTCAAGCTTCCTCCTTCTTTGTTCTATAATTTTCTGATTTCCATCACTCACAAACACATCAAACACCTCATGAATCATAAAATTAAGATTGAATTCATGCTCTAAACTACACAAATACTAAAAATATAAACAAACACTATAAATAACACAATTCCAAACCTATGAATAAGATAATCATCTAAGAAACACTTGAAAACAAACTAAAATTTCTAACAAAACATAGTATGACGTATACCTACCACATCACACTTCTATAAATGTAGATAAGAGTACTTGGTAGGGGCACTCATCAGGCTCATAGATAAGAGTACTTGGTAGGGGCACTCATCAGGCTCATTCACCAATAAGTCATGTAGGCACCTCTTTAAACTTAAGGCCCCCAAAGTCTCTTAGTATAAACTTGGATGGAGTAAGCAAGTCTCTTCAAGAATGTCAATCATCTTATGGTTGGCTATTAACATAAAACTAAATATTGAGGACATATTACACAGTACTGATTCCATATCTAATACTTGCTCTCTTTGTTATAAGGAATTTAAGTCTTTTGATCACTTCTTCTTCAATTGTGACTATACCAAGCCAATATGGCTAAATATACAGGCAGTTAATAATCTCTCATATTTGACAAACATATGGCATTTATTATGAATTTGAGCATTGGTTTAAATTATAGAAGTAAAGAAAATGAAATCAGATTTAGAATCTCCTTTGGCACTACTACTTATTGTGTCGATAGAGAAATGAATAAGAGAGAATTTCAAGGTAAATTCTCATTAGAGAAAAGTTAATCCATGAGTTGATAAGTTATATCACTAAACAAGTTATTATTGCTTATAATATTCCCTATCCTTAATATTTTTAACATGGTTTCAACTTTTCTGTAATTAAGTTTGTAGTACTGGTGCTACTTGGTTTCTTTGTAGTCTTTCCTTTGATTGGCTAAATTATACTATGTTAAAATTTATTTATTAATTCAATTTCCCTCTACTTTCTCAAAAAAAAAGAAGATTATTGAATTAAAAAATATTTTAGTATATGTTTTTAATGATATCAAAATATATTAATACTAGTTACTTTATTTTTGAAGATATAAAAAAACCAATTTCAAAGGATTAAGTGATTCAGGAAGCTAGTTGAGCCAAGTCAAAGTAAAGCAAATCAAATAAAAGAACAAATCAAGTTTACAAAAAGTAACAAATAATTAAGTTATTCTCATATAATAGATTAATCTAAATTTTCTTTTAATCCTTGCTTGTTAACCTAAATGTTTCTAGGAGTTCAAAATTGTGTCAACTTATTGCACTAATTTTTCAAGTTTTAGAGGAACATCTACTTAAGGCTTTGTTAAAAAATTATTGAGTATTTGATATTAACATTTAGGGAACTTTTAAAAATTATTAAGTCATGTTTTGAAAAAAAAAGTTAAAGACTTTGAAAAAATTGAAATATTTAAAAAATTAGGAGAGCTTTAGATCGATCTAATATAGGGATAGGTTGTTGACCAGATGAATATAAATTAAGTTAAAAGTGTTTACCTAATAAGTTGCCATAATTTTTGTATATTCATTCATTGGACCGTTCGAACTACATTTATTCGATTATAGGCCAATTAAACGGACATATTAGTCAACCAATCTATTAAAAAACTATTATTGTAATTAATTATTTTTGTTGTCAATAGTTATGCATGAGGCTCTTATGCATAAGTAATCCATAATTCAGTTGTTAGACAATCTTTTTTATGAAATTTTGCTTGAGCTATTAAGTGAATTTAAGAGACCATTCATTATTGAGCACCTTTGAGCCTTAAATCAATGTTTAAAAAAAAGGGTTCGACTATAATTTCTTGGGTTCTACAGTAATTGAAGTTGAATTCATGAAAGATTTAATTTTTGTTGGGTTACCCTTCACTCCATTGCAAGAAAGAAACTATAAAGGATTATATTTATTTAGAAGGAAGAATTTTGTTTAAGGGTTCCTCTTCACCAAAAGGAACTTAGAGAATCAATACAAGTCAAGTGTTTTAGATAAACTACTATAAACTAGGAGTATCTCTTTTCCTTTCCCTCTTTGCTTTTTGCAATTATATAGGCAAGTTAATTTATGTATGCTTGCTTATGATTGAATTGATCAAATATTCGTCATAAAGATAAAATATAACTTTATAGGTAAATATTTTATTAATCATTTTAAAGAGTAAAAAAAGGGAAATGTGTAGGCATATCATGTTTGCCCTCCTTTCATATTCCATAAGAACTCATAAGAAGATATTGCCTTTTTATATCCATAAAAAAAAGTTTTTGCTCTGCAAATAAAAATATCAGTTTGGAATGTTTAAAATGTTATTCGATGAATAGTAGATTATCTTGTAAGAACAAAATAATGATTAGAGATTTAAAAATGGAGAGCATTTTTTTAAACTCTTAATAAACTAGTTATGATCCATATATCATTAAAAGATGTTAGTCGCAATTCTAAGTTAATTCATGGATCCACTTCTCTAACTGTTTCTTACATGAGTAAAATATTTTATATTATTATTCATTTAAGATAGCATATCGTTGATATTTTCAAACCCCACTTATAGTTCTTTCTGAAAGCAAACTACATTTTTTATACAATTGTCATATCCATAGCTTGAACCAAGTGCATGTTCACATTTATGATTCTTAATTGACATAGTATTCACCTTAAGAAATATTTTTGATCTAATAGGATGATTTCTATGATTTTTCATCAGTAATTAATAAAGTTGAAGTTATTTTATAATAATTTTAACACTTATGCCTCTCAATATTGCTAATATTTGAGGCCTGAAAAGTAGATATTATTTTCTTAAATAGATCTTCAGTTTTCACTTTGTCTCTATACAATTGCAATTTTGAGCTAATTCTAAGTAATGCAAGATTATATTCAACAATAATTTCAAAATTTTAAAACCTCATATACATTCTTTAGTCTTAGATAAGATAACTATTTTTGGGTAATCATACCTTTCTTTCAACATACCCATGATGTGAATAGGCTTCTGGTAATCAAATGTTCATTCTTTAGGCCCTTACGAACATGGTGCCTAAGAAAAATTGAAGTTGTGGGGTGATCCTCCTAGAATGTGATACTTCCCTCCGTAGCTTTTGATCCTGAACTCATAGCATTAAGGTGCACTTTAGCAACAAGAATCCAAGATAAATAATTATTTCTAAAGATATCAAAAGCGTGAAATTATAATGTTGTAAGATTCAACATATTGGTTTAAAAAATATTTACCTTTTTTATTAGAGTTTCATGTTGATAACATGTTATAGAAGTTTGAGAAAATAAGAATTAAAAAGAACAGTTTTAAATAATTGGGAGAGAAACTAAAGTATATAGGTTAAAAAAGCAGAGAGTTTAAGAAAATAATTTGCTTATCTTATTTTATCTCAATATATCATCTTATGTCGCTATTTATATTTAAATGAGGAGAAAGTGGTTACAATCTATATAATTATCTTATTTTGAATTGTATTAATTTGAGACAATTCATTTTATATAATTATCTTATATATAAGCTAACCTTATTAATTAGGTTGTTTATTCTACGTAATAATCTTGTATACTTGAAAATTCAATCAATTAGAAATTTTAACATTGTATCGAGGAAGTATTTTTATTTTTCATGATTATTTCAATTATATTGAACCCAAACTAAACTATTATTTTTTTTGCTCCATTATTTTACACAAGGAATTATTTATCAAAGGGGTAACATATTAAAAAATGTCTAATCTTTTATTCAATTCAGTGCATAATTTTTTTAAGTTTTCAATTGAATCGCCAATCTTTCCAAACCTTAACAATTCAGTTTAAAAGATTATTTTTGATGATGTGACATATCTACTAAATGTCACGTAGATGTCTATCTATTAGCCACTTCAATTAAAACTAACCTTTAAATTAATTTGTTAAGATGTTAAAAGGCTAGTCACTCAATTGAAAATTTTAAAAACTTAAGCACTGAATTAAAAAAATCTCAAAAGGTTGAGCAGTTTGGGATTGGTTATGCCTTTATGAAATGGTAATTACATAATGAATCATTTATCAAGGGAACTCATTCTTACAATTTTTTATTATTTAAGAAATTTTCACCTAAATTTGGTATTTTTTATTTATACTTCTAATTTAATTTTATAATATTAAAATAGATTTGACGTAAACTATGGTACTTTTACATGGACAAAATAATGTAGGTAAATTGTACGTTTACTCTTTTACGTTCCACTAATAGAAAAAGAAAGTAATGACTCACAAATTATTTCGTTGAATTATTTTATATCAATTAATCTCTTTTTAAGTCTGAAACAAGAAGAATTTAAAAAGGGATTAAAACTTACCTTTCATTCCATTCATTCAAGGAAATTTATACAAGCTTATTTTCTAATTTAATGCTACTAATTATTTGATTTAGTGTAGAAAAAAATAGAAAAAAACAGGAAGGATAAAACTTATCTCTTAGAGGATGAACTTCCCTAAACTATCTCCTAAGTTAACAAACTTATCTAAAAATGAGGATTTGATAAAGAGAAAATTAATTCTAATTATCCAACACTCCCCTTCAAGTTGAGGAATAGATATTTATCATTCTCAACTTGCTTAGAATTGTCTCTAATCTAGGCTTAGGCATGATCTTTGTGAAATTATCTACTTCCTGTGCTTAAGTAGGAATATGACATAAGTCAATGCCTCCTTCTATTTCACATTTGATGAAGCTTCTGTCAATTCTAACATGTTTTCTTTAATCAAGTTGAATTGGATTCTTCACTATGCTAATTGCTGAAAATTTTGGTGGGATAGGAAGTGGTGATTCGTAGATCCTGCGTTAACCTCTCTAACCAAATAACTTTGCAAATCCATTGTGCAATAGCTTTAAACTCTAATTCTGCACTGCTCCTTGCCACTACGGACTGCTTCTTGATTCTCCATGTGACTAGGTTCCCCCATAGCTTAGTACAATATCCAGAAGTTGATTTGCTATCTTCAATACAACCAACCAAATCTGCATTGGTAAAACTTTCTATATTTCTTTTCTCATTTTTTGAAAACATTGATCCTCTGCCTGGACTACCTTTCAGGTTCCTCCAAATCGGTTTTGAGTTGGAGAGTGCATAAACTGGCTGACAACACTTACAGCGTAGGTAATATCTGGTTTGGTTAATGATAGATAGATAAGTTTTCCTACCAACCTTTGGTATCTTCCTTTGTCAATAGAAGGATCTTCTTCATCTTTCTTGAATTTCCAGTTTCTTTCTAGTGGAGTTCCCATAGGTTTGCAACCCATTTTTCCTGTTTTCTCTAATAAATCAAGTGTGCATTTTTGTTGAGAAATAAAAATACTTTCTTTACTCCTAGTAATCTCAATTCTGAGAAAGTGCCTAAAGGCTTCGAGATCTTTTAGTTTAAATTCCAACCTCAATTTTTTCTTAAGATCATTGATCTCACTAGTATCATCACCTGTGATTATAATATCATCCACATACACAATCAAGATATATTTCTTTCCATTTTTTCCAAACTTCAAACATAGTGTGATCATCATGTCCCTGTTTGTATCCAAGTATGTCAAGAATGTCGCTGAACCTCTTAAACCATGCTCGTGGAGACTTTTTGAGGTCGTATAAGTATTTTTTTTTTCAATTTGCAGACCCTCCTCCTTTCTTCTTCAGATTCAAAATTTGGTGGGATCCTCATATATATTTCCTCATTTAATTCACCATTTAAGAAAGCATTTTTAATGTCAAACTGATGGAGTTCCCAATCTAAATTTGCAGCCAATGATAGGAGAACTCTAATTGTGTTCAACTTTACAACTGGAGCAAATGTCTCCTCATAATCTATGCCATAGGTTTATGTAAAACCTTAAGCCACTAATCGAGCCTTATACCTTTCAATCCCTCCATTTTCCTTGTACTTCACAGTGAACACCCACTTGCTACCAACCAACTTCTTTCCCTCAAGTAGATCTACAATATCCCATGTCCTATTTTCAAGCAAGGCTTTCATTTCCTTAAGTACAGCTTCCTTCCAATTAGCCTCTTGTAATGCATCATGCACATTTCTTGGAATTCTTACACTATCAAGCTTACTAGTGAAAGCTTTAAACTTTAAAGACAACTTTGAGTAAGTCAAATAATTTGAAATAGGATATTTGGTACATGAACTTACGACCTTTCGTAATGCAACTGGCATATCTAAGTCACTTGCCACAGTTTCTTTAGGATATCGTTCCTTGTCTAATGATTGGCCTTATTAAGACGTTTTAGGCCTTTGAGAATACACTAAGATTGGGCCTTCCGGAACTAGTTCTCCCACTAAATTGTTCTGGACAGTTTTGGGTTGAATGGTGGGTTTTTGCAAGTTTTATGGGAAAATCTGGTAATTAAAGACAGAATTTTATGAGATAGGGAGTGATATGCTTGGGTCCCATTAACTCTCTTCATGGGATGTCTCCCTCAGAAGAGAGGTATTAGGGAAGAATGATTGACTTTCAAAAAATGTGACAACATATGAAATAAAGAATTTGTTTATAGAAGGTGAGAAACACTTATAACCTTTTTTTAGTGGGAGAGTATCCAACAAACACACACTTAATAGCTCATGGGTCAAGTTTGCTTCTATTGGGTTGATTGTTATGTACAAAAACATTGCACCCAAAGACTTTAGGAGGAAGAGAATTAAGGATATTTATGTGAGGAAATTGATCTAAAAGAACACTTAAAGAAGTTTGGAATCAATGAGTTTTCGATGGAAGATGATTTATCAAGTATGATGTAGTTAGAATAGCTTCTCCCTAATAGGAATTTGGAGCAAAATTTGTAAACATCACAGATCGTGTTACCTTTAACAAATGACGATTCTTTCTTTCAGCTAACTCGTTTTGTTAAGGGCACAAGAACTTTGGTGGATTATCCCATTTTCACTAAGATATTGAATAAAATCATGTGGGAAATATTCTTTCCCATTGTCAATACGTACTACTTGAATAGAGGTTTGAAATACATTTTGAATGAACTTGTGAAAATTTTTAAAGACATAATATGCTTCAAATTTGTCTTTCATTAGGTATACCCAACATACCCTTTTATGATCATCTATGAAGTTGATAAACTAGCGAGTACTTGTTAGACTTATAGCCCTAGCAGGACCTCAAATATCACTATGAATTAATTGGAACAGTTTTAAGGGTTTGTATGAGTGTATGGGATGACTATTTTTGCTTTTCTTTGAAAGGACACATTGCTCACAATAGAAAGAAATCTAATATGTATTGATGAAAAGTTGTGGATATAAGAATTTCAAATATGGGAAATTTGGATGACCAAGGCGTTGATGCCATAACATAGCATCAGAATTTGATATAACTGAAAGGGAAATCTTATTTTGTGATTTAAATTCAGTAGGAGTACTCTTTCCTAAGAAGTAGTAAAGTCCATCTTTCTCTTCAGCAATGCCAATCATCTTCCCCGAACACTGGTCCTAAAATTCACAATGAGAAGGAAAAAAAATCACAATACAATCCATGTTCTTGATTAATTGATTGATAGATAATAGATTATAAGTTAACTTAGGCATATAAAGAACAATGTTTAATGTCAAATTTGATTAGCAAACCCTCCCTTGACCAATAGCTGATGACACCTTTCCATCTGTGACCCAGACATTAACTTTCTTTTCACATGGCTCAAATTTCTCAAAGACATTCAAAGACCTAATCACGTGGTCTGATGCACCCATATCCACAATCCAACAATCGTGACCTAGAGACTTTGATAATAATGATTGACATAGGTTACCTTTATGCACTAGTGCTGCAGTAGAAGTTTGTTGGTCATGTGAATTTGAATCAGTTGTGGATTTTGTCTTATTCAAGAGTTGGTGAAGCAGTTCAATATGTTGGGAAGACAAATTTAGCCCTATGGATTTGTTGATATCAAATTTGGCTATATATGTCGCTCCATGTGTTTGCTAACCCCTTTGGCTTTTAGACTTCTAATCTAGTGGTTTCCCATATAAGTACCAGTAGGTCTCATATGTGTGGTAGGGCTTCTCAGAGTGGTCACACCACTGCTTATTCAACCCATTCTGAGAGTTTACCACTAAAGTTGAGCCCTGAGAAATTTGTTTATAATTGGGAAAAGTGAGCATTAATTTTTTCTACTTTCTTCCCTACAAACCTCAGTAAACATTTCTCTAATTGAGGGTAATGGCTTTAAACCAAGCAGCCTTCCTCGTACTTCATCAAGTTCAGCATTAAGTATTTGCAAGAAATCAAAAACTCTCTCCTTCTCCAACAATTTACTGTATTTCTTGGCATCAGCATGACACTCCCAATTTATTGCATAAGAAAGATCCATCTTCTGCCATAATTTAGTAAGTTATAATATTCTGTAGCAGACATGCTACCTTGGTGAGTATTTCCGATTTTGGATCTAATTTCAAAACACTGAGATGTGTTCTCCAAATTAGAATATATTTCTTGCACAACCTTCCAGATTTCTCTTGCAGTTTTACTAAACAAATAGGTTCTTCCTATTTTTGGCTCCATCGAATTGATAAGCCAAGCCATGACAATAGAATTCTTGGCATCCCGAGCACTATAATTGACTACTGTTTCCTATGGTTGAGGAATTGCCCTGGTTAGATATCCTACCTTGCCTCTTCCTTTTATTACGAGCATGACTGACTGAAACCATTCTCTAAAATTAATTCCATTTAATTTATGTTGTGTGATTTGCAATGAAAGATTATCAATAGGAGGAGATGAGGTTTGGGCTAAAGGGGTTACGAAACTAAGTGTTTAGGATGAGGTTTGGGTGGTGGAAGACTCGTCAAGGGTTGGTTGAACTGCTTCCATAATGTGGCTAAGAAATTTTTTTAGTCTACCAAAGTTAATAGCTCTGATACCATAAAACAAGAGGAATTTAGAAAGGGATTAAAACTCACCCTTCATTCCATTCATTCAAGGAAATTTATACAAGCTTATTTTCTAATTTAATGCTACTAACTATCTGATTTAGCGTAGAAAAATAGTAGAACAAATAGGAAGGATAAACTTATCTCCTTCCCTAAACTAATAGGAAGGATAAACTTATCTCCTTCCCTAAACTATCTCTTAAGTTAACAGACTTATCTAAAAATGAGGAATTAATAAAGAGAAAAATAATTATAATTATCCAACAAAGTCTAAAACCAATATATATATTGAATAAATTTCATTAACATTCTGTTTAGGATTTGAATAAGTGGCTTAGATATTCATCATCATTCAAGACGAAATATGTTTTCTAAAACTATATTGATAAATCTACTAAATTTTTACAATGAATTAATCTCTCAATAAGAACTATTATAATACAATTTCTTGTATTTTTCTAACAAATTTTGAAGTTAAAAAAAGAAAAAGTGCCAATTTAATAATTTTATGATTATTACAATCATTACAAAATAAAATGCTCATATATAACATTAAGATATAAAAAGATACTTTAATTATATAAGTCATGATGATTATAAAATATATTGATGCCCTAATTGTTTGTAAGGAATTTTTCCCTTTAAAACAATCTAGGATCATATTTGATATCATTTGTTTATTGCCATATATTTTTCAACAAATTCTAATTAGAAAATCTTTTAGGCTTTTATGATTATTATGATTAATAATAAATAATAAATAAGTTATATATAAATTATGATGAACTCGGGATCACTAAACCAATAGTTATATAGTTAGATCCATTCCAATTATCGAGAGAGAAGATGAAGACATTCTATTAACTTGGTATAATAAGAAATTTGAAATAGCTAAGGAAGAGAATAACGTAAAGAAGTTAAAGATTTCCATCCACAAATTCTAAAAAATCTCCACATGATCCTCAAGTAATCTCCCTAGTTGCTAGTGAGTCTATTAGTTGTAATGGCACGAATAGAAGAGAAATGTTCTGTTAACAAATGACAGGACTGTGGACCTTAAGGGAAGACCTTTTTTGAGGAAAAAAAACTAGGAGATGGAGAGGTTATTTCTTCATCATTGGTGTATAGTTTGTATTTGAAAAATCCTAAAGGATATAGTTTCACAAAATATGGTTATGCCATAGTTGTTTTAAATTGTTTCTGTTGGTTATTTGATACAAAGCAACTGCGTTAGCAACTATTAATTTTCAAGAAAAATACAAATAGAAATTAAACACGTAAATAATAAATCGACAACCAAGATTTGGTAACGTAGTTCGGCATACCTTGCCTACATCTGCGGGCCCCTTACTTAGCTTAATCAACTTGCACTTATGATACAATAGTTTCCCAAGGCTTTACTGAGCCTCCTTACTCAACCATTGACATTATCCCTTATACTCACACCTCATGAAAGTAAATCACTCCCAATAGCACAACCACCTCGTGCTAACCTCAACAGAGGATTTTAGCAACAATGATTGTTAATCAAGATGATAAAAAACAACTCAAGTGATTGAATCTAAAATAACATAAATAAAGAAGATACTTGAGATAAGAAAACAACTCCCTAAATATTCAGCTTCATCAACGAAAGTATGGGAAATTGTCCACCAAGAAATCAATTATGAACCTTCGATATTGTCACTGAAGCATCCTACGCATAGCAGCCTCAAAACTCATCAAAATAAGCAAATGTTTCATCACTAAAACATCATAAATGATAGAGCTGTAACCACACAACATTGTTGAACATTTTTCACCACTTGAACAATACTAAGATAGTGTAGAAAAATCACACCAACAAGAGAAAAATGCAGCTGGTCAATATAGATGAAATCCCTGAAAATTCCAACTACCTTAGATAACCACAATCACCAAAATAGGCTACCAAAGATAGCTCCAAAATCACCAAAAAAATCTGCACATTATCCTTATTAAGATGTGGTGATTTTATCCCAATTAAATCCTATCTTCCCTAGGATTTTATCCTTCAAGAATCCCATACAAAGTAAATTTCTTATCATAATGAAATTCTAAATATATCCAACTATGTCCAATTACAAATAATGCCCAAAATAATTAATAAGATATCTTAACAATCTCCCACTTTTTGGCATTATTTGTCACATATAAGAACTCCCCCTTAATAAGATAATTAGACCACACTCCCCCTTAATCGAACAGCAAGTTCCAACTAATATCAAGTTCGATAATAGTTCAACTTAAGCAGAAAATATCTAGATAATATCAAAAGAAACAATAATCCTAAGTAAACAATAATCCATTTATCCAACTTTCTTCCCTTGAGGACCAAAAGAGGTCAAAAACAAAGAATATCTTCAATGCGATCAATCTCAGTGAATAAGGAGGAATAAAAATGAGTAGTACGTGCAATGGAAGAATCATAAGCATATAGTGCAATAGCAGAAGGCCAAGATGATAATCTATCACCAATCAAAACACTAGCTAACATATCATTACTCACATCAAAGTCATCCACATATGACTTATTAAATTTATAAACCCCGAAAATGCATTCAAGAAACTATAAGAAAACGTAATTAATCTCCTCCTCACATAAACAATATGAAAGTATATTGCCCAAACTCATACAACCCATGATGTAGAGAGAAACTAAAATAAAACCTGAAAAACTCGAATCTTCTTACAGGTCTCCAACCAAACATCAACATTTTCTTGACATAACTTCGTAAATTAAAATCCAAAAGTAAAACTCTCAAACCATCAAGCAAAACCTAATTTTCACATCAAGTATACTATTCAACAAGTAGGAAAAGCTAAACATACACCAATCACCTGAACCTTAGAAAACCCATAAATTAAAAACTCAGAAAGCCTAAAGGTTAACTCCTTCAAACCTCTCTTTTTTGTTTTAATAACCAACATAAATATACTTCAAAAATGTAAAGCATATAGTCTCTGTTCCCCTCGAAAAAATTCAAACATGGGCTTATTCCTCTTCACTTTAACTCTGTCATCAGTTGTCTGGTTGGTTTCTCCTTTAGAAGCAACTAACCGGTCCTCTGTCTAACTAGTTTCCTTTTTAGTAACAACTAACTATGCAACATCCCATGTTTGGGGCTAGACCCCAGAATAGTAAATTAAGTGTACTATGAGAAATTATAAGTATATTGCATGCTCATGCATCATTGTATATTTACACACGTGTGAATATTTATTTTTGATACATTAAAATAATTGTACATGCATTCATTGACAGTTTCCAGGTATAATTGATTTATAAATGCGATTAAAATGTGAATTATGGATTATTTATGTTGAAAATTTATTTGGTGATAACAATTATTATTTCAAAATTTTTGGTGAATTTTAGGAAATTTCTAAAAATTTGGGGTATTTTAAACTAGGAAAAAATATTGAAATAATGGACCAATTATATTGTGACATGTGGTAGCTTTAAATGTTTGACAAATAGCTAAAATGCATGAATGACACGTGTCAACGTGATATTAACCCACGTAGTTAGGTGTTGAGAAAAAAATTTATGCAGCTCTTTCTCTCATTCTCTCATTGCTTCACCGAAAGTGCCCATCACCAAAACACTCTTCTTGATTATCCGTCACCGAACATCAAGTTGTTCATTTTGTGTAGTTGGTCCACTCATAACTACTGGAAAATTTGCTAAATCAAGTAAGTTATGTGCTGAGTTTTATGGGTACTGTAATGATTGTTTGATAATGGTTTAAGGTTTGTAAATGAATGCATGCATGATATAGGTTAGGTTTAGGATTGTTCTTAAGCATTAAAAAAAAAACACAGCAGTGAGAGAAAGTTAGAAATGGTGATAGTCGTGGATGATATTCTATTTTTGGTGTTTATGATCATTTGAGTTTAACTGAAACAATAGCAGAAAAATGTGATGTAGAACTGTATGGCTATAGGTTTTGTTTTGGATTTTGGATTGCTATGGATTATGAAAAAAATTGTAGCAATGAGAGAAAATAGAAAAATATGGTGATGTCCATAAATGAGTTTTATTTTTAATGTAAGATGAACTGAAAGAGAAGCAGTAAAGATGATTTATGTGTTAGTTGAATAAGTTAGGAGTTTGAAATCTAGAAAAAAAATAAAGGAACAAGAGAGAAGAAATTTGCAGTTTTCGGTGAAGAAGAAGAAGACCTGCATTTTAGAGAGAGAAGTGAAGAGGAGTTGCACCAAAGGTTTACTGTAGAGAGACTATTTTGAACATCTTTCATTCATTTTGTTATAACTTTGTCTCCCGACCTCCAAATGACTTGAAAATTGAACCAATACACTCCCAAGCCATTGTTTTTCCTCTCCATAAAAATTTAGAGCCATATGAACTAATTTGAAAAAAGATTGATTGAATCAAAGTGAGGGTATGTACTAGAATATTATAAACTAGAGATATTATATTGAACATGCTTCAGTATTTTGATTCTAAGTTGATCCATAAAGCTCCAAATGAGATGATTTATGATTCAAAATAAACTAGAAACATTGGGCTACAAATGTTAAGAAGAAATTGAATTTGAATTCGGTCCTTAAGGGTCTTGAAACTTAGCTTGAAAGTGAGTCTTGGCTTAAGCTTTGGTACTACCAGTGCCAGAAATCATGTCCTGTTGTTATTGAATAAACTCTATTGATGTAGGCCGAATCAAACAAAGGTGTCTTCACAAAATTTATAGCTTATTCTCTTAGCTTTCAATTGATATAAAGTTTTTGGGTATTGGAATTGAGAGATATGGGTTGTACAACTTGAATGCATGATTATGCTCTAGCCAAAATTTCAAATGTACTTAGTCTGTGGTATTATGAGCATAACTCATAGAATAATGAACCAAATTGAATAATTTTGGTGTCATTAGAAACTTAAGACATAGAGGAACAATTTTCTAGAAGAAAGTGTTATAGAAATACATCATTTTCTTAATCTTATTGATTATGCAAAGTTGACTTGAATGGGTTGCTTTTAGCAAAAGCTAGAATAGTGAATGAGTGTGTGCATTTTGGCACTATTAGAGTACATCAATTTGTTACAGAAATATACCCGAGAATTTGTCATTGCACATGCATGATACATAATACATTTATACATATGTTTCCTCAATTACGTAAGCAGTACACTAATGTGAAATTTTGTTAATGTATATAGAAGAGCAAGTAATGCGACCACATCCTGATATTGCCATAACATCAAGGCAATAGGCTTAAGGTAGCAATTGTAAGTAACCTAAGATGGTCTCACTTTAATTTGATCTGATATTACTGAATTGAATTCGATATATGATGAATATGTACTAATTGTGTACTAAATTCTGGACAATACTTGTCCAAGGCGTTTAATACAAGTGAATATCTTTGGAAGTGCTACTTGTATGTGAATGAGACTGCCTAAATGATTCTCAACTGAAAGTGACTGAATGTTATGACTAACTGCATTGACTGAGACAATGTGAATGAAAGTAATTGACTGTATTGACTGAATTGTGGCATGCATTTTATTTTCAATATATATAATATAAAGGCAGTTGTAACTGATGTTGCTACTGACTGAGACTGCTACTGAAAAGAGCTTAAATTTCAAACATATGTGGTTAGAGCCTAAGGCTCACTGTGATCAATGAGCCCTGTATCCGCAACTGATAAGGAACAGTATAAAGAGCCTGATATCTACAATGGATACGGGACAGTGAAAAGCACACAGTCACAATAATGTAAAAAAAATGAATGTGAGTCTCATACATATAGCATTCACATATGATTTGAATTCATTGAATGATTTGCAAAGCTGTAAGAATGTTACATGTTTGAATACATGGTATTAAACCAATGATTGTGTTTTATTAAAGTGTAATGAAGTGATAGATTGATTGTGTAACATCCCGTTGCCGACGGGGAGGTTATAATAGTAATTTTGAGTGGTCAATGGGCGTTTAGAACTGCCTTTATATGCTCATGCAAAATTTCATATCCGCATACATGTGAACAGTACAATTTTGCACATGAAAATGACTGTACATGCATTCATGATATTTCCCGGTATAGTTGATCATAAATGTGATTATTGTGAAAAATGTGATTTTTGTGTTTGGAAAATTGATTGGAGAGGGTCATTGAGATTTTAAAATTTTTCGTGAATTTTAGTGAAATTTTTGTGTAATTTCGGGGTACTTTTCTGGACTAGGAAAAATGCCAAGTAGCAGACTGATTGTGTACTGGTAGTAGAAATTACTGTCCAATGGCACGAAAAATTTAGAGAAATGATTTCAGGATTTATTAACAAGTGCCATTGAAAATTTGGGTGAAATTTGAGTATAAATTAAA
>JAOSBL010153711.1:0-12421 GCA_027568915.1 Erythroxylum roraimae | reverse complement strand
AATAAGGGTTCATGGAAATAACCCTACAAGGTAATATGCACGCTCAAGTTTTATGGTAACATGAAGAGGTTGGGTTCTGAAATCTGTGCCCAATAAGAGTAGTATCAGAGCAAGCGTTGGATTCGGGAACCAAGTTTCGGTGCCCAACAAGGAAAATGAAACTCTCCCTAGAGGAGTTAGCCTCATGAATATCCTCACCTGGACAGTAAAGGGAGCTAATACCCTAATAAACAATTTATGATTAGGAATATCATTTTGCATAATAAAGTGACAATTATTGGCATATTGGAAACTAGAATAATAAAGGAACATTGCAAGCTATTGAAATATCTTCCCTCTAAGCGGCAAATCATTTCTAACTACTTTTGTAATGGCAGGGTTATTACCTTATATGATGCTGAAGCTTTATCTGTTACATCTTCAACATATCTAATCAGTTAGTGCACTTACAAGTCTTTGTAACATAACTTAACTTGCACCTATGCATTTCATTCATATATGCACACAATAAATTCCAAAATAGTATAATTTTTTTAAGGAGGAATGTGCAAAATAGAATATTGTATGATGCAATTTTTTTTTCCTTTATGACTATGCCTAATAGAACAACTTGCCTTTGATACTTCTATTAAATCAATTTGTAAGATTCCTTATAAGATATGGAATGGTAACTCTCAAAGAGTCAACGTTAATGATTTAGGAATGTGGTGCTTAGTTAGAGCATAAATTATCCATTAAGTTTAAAACTAAGTTGGATAATAAAAAGTTATAAGATATGTAAAAGATTGGATAAAATCTTACATACCTTATTGATTAAAATGTTTGTTTCAATGTATATTTATAAAAAAAAATAGCTTTCAAGATAAGTAGTGGAAGTGAGATGAAATTTGAAAAAGTTTAAATATCATAATAACACATCCAAATGAAACTAGTGCCTTTATTTGATACATTAGATGTATATCCAAGTTTAGCGACATTGAAAATTTCACTTTTATGGTGAATAATTAGGATTTTGTTTTAAAGATAACTATTTAGTAAGATTATGTGAATGACATACTTCTTATAAAGAACAATAACTTATATTTTCAACAGTTGAAGATATGATGGTTCAAGAACATTTCTATATTGGATATGAAAAGATAATAACTTAAATTCTAGAAACATATATTTATATAAACAAATACAAAAGTTACTTATATATTATAATCTAATTACATAAATACTAAAGGTATTTAGCACTTAAGATATCAAATACTCATGAAGTATTAAAGATATCAACTATTCGATGGATGAGTTGATATTTACATTCAAAGTCATATCAACTAAGTCCTAATTATGGTATATTTTATTTAAAACAATTTTTTTAAGTTGGAAAGTTTTTGGATAACATCGATTGCTAATTAACCATAAATACATTTTTATTTAGTAAAAATGAATATGTAAATCTAGAAGTTCTTTAATGAACTTAGTATAGTTTTTTGCATTGTTCAAATATTAATATACTGTGAAACATTAGAATTAACAATTAAGATGAAAGTTTTAAAGTTGAAAAGTGCCCCCTAAAAAATAATCTTGTAGATTCTCTTAATAAATATTCAATAGTAGTATAACTATTGTATATTTATATGATATAAAATACTTAATTGATTAGCTATGCGCAAGTAGAAAATTGTTAGTTTATATTATACAACTAATTATTTAATTGTATATTTGTGATATTATTAATTAAAAATTTATTTATATTTTATTTATTTATTTGACATATAAGATAAAACTCATAGGATAAATATACTTTATAAATAAAATTATGACTCAAATAAGTAACAAAACCAAATTTGTCATTTTGACTACAATCATTAACCCCATTAATTATTATGATAGGATAATATATATTACATATAGCATGAATGCTCTGCAGTCGTATGACATAAGATAATTAAAAGATTGAATTAGTAAAAGTAATAAATTGTTAGTTTATGTACCACCTAATCATCGGTTGTATATTTATGACATAATTAATTAAAAGTATTCTTTATTTTATGCAAGTTTGTTTAATTTATTAACATATAATATAAACTCCATAATATAGACATCTCTATAAATGAAATAATAATTAAAATAAGTGACAAAACCAAGTTTGTCATTATAACTACAATCATTAACCTACTAATTATTATATTATGATAATAATGCATTGCATATAACATAATCATCATATGATGATATAGTATAAGATATAAGATACTTAAGTATTTAATTTAGTAAAATTATTTATATTTTTGTTACATAATTAATTGAAAATATTTTTATTTTATATGTGTCCATTTAATTAATTAACATATATAGTAAAATTCATGTAATACATATACTTTATAAATGATATTTAGTTAAACTAAATAAAAAAACAAATTTTTCATCTTGATCATAATCAACAACAACAACACCTAGTGAGAGTCTTGCTGTTACGTGAGGTCTAGAGAAGACCAGTAATATGCAGTCTTACCTCTAACTAGTAGGAAGACAACAAGAAAAAGAAAAAAAAAGAAGATAATAATAATAAAATATAAATATAAATAAAAACATATAAATAAACATAAAATATGTGCTAAAATAAATAATTTAATAAATATAGAACACGATAAAGAGTAAAAATAAAAGATAAATAGTAAATAAATACACAAACAAGAAAGAAAACAAGTACATAAATAAATCAAACAAGTCATTACAAGAAGAAAAAAAAAGGTTAAGTAAGAGAATGCTTAGGCTAAATAATTAGGGAGAAAGTACCACGTATTAAAAGTTTAGGTCAAATATAAGACATAAGGCTTGAAAGAAAAATGCTTAAACCTAGGAGAACGAGAATGGCCTCTCTATGTGAGATCCTTTATTCATATCTTAGTACGCTAAATTTTTCTATTTTTTTAAGCTTTCAATAATTTAATAAACTAACTTGCACAGTCAGCAAACAAAGCATCCGCAATAAACAAAGGCGGATTAAGCTAAGTCTTGTCAAAATCAAAAAGAAATAGTGCTCTAGCTAACAAATGAGTAACCTGACTAATAGTACGCCTAACAAAAGCAATAACAAAAGAGTGAGAACCAACCAACAACCTCCTACAATCATCAATAATTAAGCCAAACTCCGCGGAGTTCAGACTATAAGAATTAATTGCATCAACAACTTTTTTGCAATCCAACTCAATGACAATCCTCGGAAAACTAAGAGACTTTAAAAGTCTCAGAACTGATCTCAAAGCCACCACCTTTGCTTCTTTGGGCAACCCATAGCCAGGCTGTAAACCTAAAAAGCCAATTAGAAATTGACTATTAGAGTCACAAACCACCACTCCATACCCCAAAAAACACTAATCTTGAAAAACCGCCCCATCTACGCTACACTTCACCCACCCTTCTGCCGGAGCAACCCACCTAACCACCCTATCCCTCGCCCTAGTCAAACTACTTTCCCTAGTATTTTGTCTCTTGCCTGATTCCCCTCTCTTTCTCTGCCCCTCACTCCAATGCTCCACCATTTGAATCCCGTCCACTACCAATTGACCCAACTCTTTCCTATCAATTGATCACCAAACAACACCATCTCTCACCGACCAGATCGCTATAAACTCGCTGCCTTTCGTTGTGCCTCCTCTGTGGCATTATTTAACTATCCTATCATCCAATCGGATAAGGACACACCCTCATCTAGCATCACTCCCACACTTCTCCAAGCCTCCTTCACAAACCTATAATGTAGAAATAAATGAGAAATCTCCTCTCCAAAATCCCCACAAAAATAACACTTATCCACAATCTCAACTCCCCTGCGAGCCAAACGACAAGTAGTTGGAAGACAATCCTTCATAAGACGCCACATGAAATTTCTCACCTTTGGCGGGACATCCAATTTCCATAGGTTTTTTCAAGGGAAACCCTCATGAAAACTATCCATCGTCCCCTTCAAACTACGAGCAACAAAGTAAGCTGATTTAACAGAATAATCTCCATGCTTTGAGTAATGCCATATTCTTTTATCCATCACACCCTCATCAAAAACTACAACAGACAGAATATCTCTAGCATCCTGAGCTGAAAAAAGAGATTCTACCAGCTCCATATTCCACAACCTACTCCCAAGAATCCAAAGATCACAAACACGCATATCCTCCAAGCCAAGAATAATAGGAGATTCAATGAGACGACTCTCTGAACTCTTGATCCACCTATCCTTCCAAATATTAATAGATCTTCCATCCCCCACTATCCACCTACAACCCTTGTCAAGCAACTCATGCACCCCCCAAATACTCTGCCATGTAAAACTCAAGCGAAAGCCAATATTTGCATAAAGAAAATCAGAGTGTCTGTAATATTTAGCTTTAAAGATCCTGCTGATCAATGAATTAGGAAAATTTATCAACCTCCAAGCTTGCTTCCCCAACATTGCATGATTAAAATCATTAAGGCATTTAAATCCCAAGCCACCTAAACTTTTCGGGATACACATTCTTTCCCATCGAAACCAATGTAAACACCGTGATCCCTCACCTTTCATACCCCACCACAAAGAATTCATCATCTTTTATAATTCATCACAAAGAGAAACCGGAAGTTTAAAAACACTCATACAATAAGTAGGAATAGCTTAAGCAACCGATTTGAGTAAGATTTCTTTCCCCGCCCTAGACAACAATTTTCCTTGCCACCCTTGCACTCTAGCCCATAGTTTTTCCTTTAGAAAACCAAAGATACTTTTTTTTTTCTCTTGCCAATCATAGATGGAAGACCTAAATATCTCCCCGTATTTAAAGGATTAAAAACATTTAAAGTCCCATAAATCTCAGCTCTTGATCAATATCAACATTCAAACTGAAGAAAATACTTGATTTGTCAAAATTAATCGCCTGACCAGATAAAGTCTCATATTTTCGAAGAGTTTCTTTGATTCTTAGAGGCTCAGATGTATTTGCTCTAAAAAATAAAAAAACTATCGTCAGTGAAAAATAAATGAGAAATTGAAGGAGCACCTCTAGCCACCTTACATCCATGAATATTACCACATCTTTCCTGAACCTGGATCATAGCTGACAACCCTTCAACTCCAATAATGAGCAGATATGAGGAAAGTGGATCCCCCTACCTCAACCCTCTGCGCGGATGAATAGGCCCAATTAATCTACCATTAACCCCCACTAAATATTCCACAGTAGACATACAAAGCATCATCTAGTTAATCCACTTCGCACTAAAACCCAACCTTTCCATCATCCCCACCAAAAAATCCCATTACATCCGATCATAGGCTTTACTGATATCAATTTTTAGAGCAACATCCCCCTTACGACCTTTTGTTTTAGTCTTCAAATGATGAATCACTTTAAACGCTACCAACACATTATCAGTATTAAGTCTGTCAGGCACAAAAGCCAACTACATCTCTGAGATAATATCGGGTAAAACAAGCTTTAGACGATTGGCTAACACCTTCGAAATAATTTTGTACAGCACATTACACAAAGAAATAGGCCTGAGATCTTTCATCGAATGAGGATTAGGACATTTTGGAATCAGAGCTATTATAGTATCATTTAATCCTAATGGGAATTCACCTCTATTGAGCCAATCCACTGCAGCATGGAAAACATCATCCCTGATCAAATTCCAAAACCTTTGAAAAAAGGCTAGATTAAGACCATCTGGACCCGGAGATTTATCCGGATGCATTTAGAATACGGCTTTTTGAAACTCATCTTTCGAAAAAGCCTGTACCAACCAACTATTCTCCACCTCTCCCAGTCAAACCTCCACCCCGTCGAAGCCTCCCCAATCCACACTTGAACTTGTCCCAAATAGCCTCGCAAAATAAGATTTTACCACTTGATCGACCTCACCATCCTCAATAATCCATTGACCATCATCATCTTTGATACTGCTAATCGTATTACTTCTTTTCCTAGTTGAGGCTACATAATGAACAAATTTTGTATTCATATCCCCATCCAACATCCAGAATTGCTTAGCTCTTTGCTTCCAGTAAGTCTCTTCTTTACCCAATAAGTCGTTAAGTTTGTCATTAAGCCTTAGCAACCTATTAGAGATACCACTACCCTCCCTAGCTCTCCCAATCTGAACAGATTTATATTGTTTTTGATCACTCTCTCAAGTTCTTATAGTGCGTTCCTTTTTTTTTTCCTCTTATAATTTCCAATTACAAATTTCTCACATCATTCTTGATCATAATCATGAACCCTATTATTGTTATTATTATTATTATTGTTGTTGTTGTTATTGTTGTTATTATTATGATGCTAATAAAATACGTTATATATAATATTTGCAAATTGAATATCCTATTTTGGATATTTACGTGATGTTAGATATATTGAGGGCCAAGTTTAGCGGGATATTAATATATAAAGAAATGGCAAAATCAACAATATACTTTTAAATACTCTTCCTCTTGTTTACAAAAAAAAATCTAAGTTACTTACAAATTCAGATAAATATATATACATGTATGAGCACTTTGTTTTGAACGTATTCTCCTCGATGTTAGGTCACCCCGATAGTTCAATTAATGAAAAGCTTTAACTCTGGAGATTTTTGGTTCAGACAGAGTCTTCAAATTGATTTTAGCTTTCCAGGCATCAGCCAAAAATTTCCAGATAATTGATTTATCATGAGATAAATCACATGACTCCAATGCTACTACCTAAGCAGATTCAGCTAAATCTAAATAGCAATCCAAGTTCAAATTCGAATCATATAAGAACAACAGGAGTTAATAGCCGTAATTAGATTAGGTTTATAAATTAAATGATTTACAATATTATATTTTAATCTACACATTAAAAATATTTAATATCTTGTTTAGGGTTAAATTTACAATAAAGGAAAATATTTTTTTTATCATAACACAGGTAATACGAAAATAGAGTGTAAGTAAAGATAAAGGCAAATAAACAAAACTAAAAGGTGAATAAATAACATAAGAAGTCAAGTTAAAATTTAAAAGAAGATAAATTGGGCTCATTGTACCTTGCAATTGGGTTTGTTCATTTTACCCAACTTTAAAAACTGACATCATTTTAAGTGAAATGAATAAAGACCCAAAAATTAAAAACATCATTTAAAATAAATCAACGGTGTTATTTTTTAATTTTATTTTTAAATAAATAATCAATTCAAGTTCTATCAGTTTGAGATTTAGGTTATATATCTCAAGCCTGATTAGGCTCAAGCTAAACTTTAAGTTCAAATTAAAAATGTTGGATTAAACTTAAGCCTACACGGTCTGACTCAATCCAACCCATTACCATCTTGTTAAAGAAAGTAATTATTCACAAAAGCTAACACAAAATTAAAAAATTATATAACATAATCTACTATGTTAAGAAAATATTTTATAATTTTAAAAAATTTACGTAAAATAATGGTCAATATCGATCGTACTAATACTAGAATTATTTGATACAATAAAATTTGTCCATTCGTTTTTATTTTTATTTTGGATTTTCTAATTTTGTTTTCAAATTTAGTAAAAGAGTTTGTATTTTTTAGTTTGTATTTTTTGTTTTGATTTATTCATATTTTTGACAATTAAAAAGATCATAAAAATAGTTTCTGTTTTTTGACAATCCAATTCATTATTAACTAAATAAATATTATTTAATTATTTAATATATTAATTATTAATAAAAGATATGAATAATTTAATTTAATATTTATATTTAATCGACTAAAATTAATTATTAATATGAATTATAAATAATTTACTAATTTAATTTAAGTTTTTAGTAAATTAAATAAATTTATTTAATAATTATTAATATTTATAATTACATTTATAATTTATTCGGAATATATATGTATATATATATATAATTAAATATGATTTAATAATTAAAATATATTAAAATAACTATTAATTTATAAATATAATTTTATTTATATTTTAAGTAACTAAAATAATTTTTATTAATAATTTATTAATAAATGTTATATAAGATATTAAAATAAATTTATTTAATTAAAAAATATATAACTAAACAAGTTTCTATTTTCATTAAAAAAAGTCAGAATCTCGTACGAAATAAAACAGAAGTGAATCTAAAATTACCTAAATTAAAGGCGAAAGAGCTTCTCATTGGCAGTCGACTGTCAGTGGCGATGTTGGCCGGTGGCAGTCAGGCTTCCTTAGTCTTCGGCGAAGAAAAGTAAAAGGAAAGTCAAAACCACGTAACAGAGAGATGACGTGGTCGCAGCCAAACCATTCCATTTTGTCTTCTATTTTCTCTAAGCTACAGAGTACAGACTGATTAATACAATTAATAAGCGAAAATCAGTAGATTCGATAGGGGAAAATGAGAACACCATTGTTGGTTGGTTTCTTGTTTTTGGCCTCTGTAATGGTGGCCACTCTAATCTACACTATCTCAATCGATGGCCTTCCTTTTCGCAGAGACCTCCTTACCCCGTAAGCTCTTCTCTTATCTTATTTGCATAACTACTTTATTACGCTTCCTGGGATTTTTAGATCATAAAAAATTGATTCCTTTTGCTTCATTTTTTAGGTGGATGGCAGCTACTTTAGTAGATTTTTATGTTAACGTTGCAGCTTTGGGGGTATCAAAACAGTTGTTGTTTGCTGACTAAAGTTTCTGTAGTTTGTGATGCTTTTTTCCATTGATGTGTTGACATATTTTGCTGGTTTTAAAGGGACAGTTAAGGACTTTTTTTAAAAAAACCTTGTCAGGCTTGGATTTCATACAAAGAACCAAACTTTATCAGTGCAGCATTTTGGATTGTTCTGCTGGTATGTTTTGGCAGGTATAGCTTCCTCTTTGAATTTATTTGTTCTTCCAAGAAGTGTTTTTGGATTCAGTTATGTAGGTTTTGCGGAGGCAGGTATAACTCTAATTGCACTTCCAACAAGTTTTATGTAGGGTTCTCATCATGCTTCTCAAGCAGACTTCCACGATGAAAACGTAGTTTAATGCTGGTTTATGTTGTGTGCTCTGCATTTAATTTATTATATGGCATCTGCAATTTCGATAAGCATTTTTGTGCTGCATTTGTTAATGGTTATTTAAGTCGTACTGGCTGCTATTCCAATTTCTTGTTATGTTTCATTTTTCCAATTTATGAATTTGAATTTCCCAAGCTGCAGGCATCTAACTTCAGTCACTATGTTCCTTCGATGTATGTCCTGTTGTTTCTATTGATGTAATATGGACTGTCTGTATCTGTTCCCAGCTCCTGCCATGTTCTTTTTTTTCCCCCTTCATTCCTGCATATTCTGATACAAAGTAAAATAATAAACTTTTTTTAATTGCCGTAGCAAAGTAAACTTTCTCGAGATTTTTAAGCATAATAGTTTTCTAACTTTCTTTGCTTATATCCAGCATTACTACGTGTATCTACATTGTCATTCAACTTCTCAAGTTACCACCTCTGCAATCTTGGGAAGACCTGATGTACCATGTCCTACTACAGCATGAAAAACCGTATGTTTCCAAAACTTTGGTAACATCTCCTTATTTGTTATACAGTTTCTCTGTTGCACGTAGTTAATTCATCATCTTTTTCGTGTAAACCTCTGATGTTTCTAGCAGACATTGCCTCCTCTTTAACTGTTCCCTAGCTGCTGTTTTATATTTTGGGTATGCATGTTTCTCTCTACTTTCTGTAGAAGCAGGAATTTTTTCTTGTCAGATTCACATGCATGGAGCGCCAGAAATGTGATGTTTAATCATGGGTTAAAGTATACTTCAAAAACTTCACATTTGCAATATTGCACCAGATTTACAAGTATATATTTAAAACACGACTGAAGTACTTATTTTCTTATAAAGACAATACGATTCATTGGTTTAAATTCATCAGTAATAGTTTCTTGTGTAAGTGTGTTGCTCAATTATATATCTCAACCCATCCGTATGCAGCTGGAAGATCATGGACCACAACCAAGGAAAAATGACCAATCAATACATTCTGAATTACAGATGTCTTAAACTTGTATAAATTGTTTATTAAGATTTATGGCCATCTATATTTCAATCACTAACAAATGATTATGAAAATTGAAGGTTGATTAAGGAATCTTTGTTGACCTTACCTGTAGTCATGCTGGAATGATCATTATGAACTACTCTTTTGGATTGCTTTGGTCCTTTCCTTCATATTCATTTAGAAAATTCTTTACTTTAAAGCTCTTCTACATTTTAGACCTCTTGCATCCTCTCATTCTAAACTTATTTCATGAATTGGATATTCTGTATCTTTAAGAGATGGTGCAGAACAAAAGGTGAAGCATTCCCCTGTGGTAATTGTAAGAGTCATCTTCACTATCTTGGGTTTTTTGATGCTGGGAACTTTGGTTTACACTATTGTAACTGATGGTTCTCCTTTCCGCAAAGAGCTACTAAATCCGTAAGGCTCTATGTTTCCTTTTCTTTTCTTTCTGTTTTCTTTTTTTACCTTTTTTTTTCATAAGTTAAGTGAAACATCATTTCTAAGACCATGTTATGGTTAAATTGTTCTCACGGTGGTAAATACCTAGCAATCAGAATCCATACATCTCATTGAGAAAAAAGGTAACGTTGGTCTATCATGTACTTCTTTTACCAGTGTATTCTTTCTTCTTTTTCTCTTTTCCTGTTACCTTGATGAATTGCATTGTGATAAAGGTGATTGTCCTAAGTGTTCGCCAAATTTTGTTAAGTGGGTCTAATGATCTTGCAAAAGTTGAATTCTAAAATCTTATGAACAGGTAGAAATTAAGTAATCTATTTGTTTAAGGTGACTATGAGTTTGTTTGGTATAGCAAAATGTCATTGTTACCCTAACTGTCCCAAGCTTGGCTATAGTAAGAACAATTTGAGCCCATGCTAATTCCCATGGTTATTTAGATATATTTTATTGGTTTGTTTGCTTTCTTTAGCCACATATCTTATTTCACATCCTCTGTCAGAATCTTAGTTGATGAAAGAGAGCTATCATTTCTTGCATGTCTATCATGTACATGCTAATCTTACTTGTCTGTAATTTGACAACCATACTAACATGTCGCTGAGATATTTGTAGGTGGATGGATGCTACATTGATAGACTTCTATATCAATGTATTGGCTCTTTTGGTATGTGTAAACTATCTTCTGTTTCTTTCTAGCTACAGTTTCAATTTAAAGTACTTATTTTTATCTAGTTTGTTGATTTGTGAAATTCACTGTGACTGATGTTGTGATAGAAGTTTTAGTCACAAATGAGCAGTTGTATTGTGATGGGATCTTTTGTAAATGCATCTAGGCAACTTACTTTAGTCACATCCAGAGTTTATTTTCTTCAAGTCATAAGAGTTGCGTTAGCTTGTAGATAGTGAAAAGCAAGGAGGATTGTTCTTGAGCTCAAAAATATACAAATGATTGAATGAGATCACGAAACTTATTCTTTAAGTACATGAGATGGAAACGCCTAAAATCTTAATGTGCCTTATTAATATTCAAACTCCAATCAGAAGTTACATTTATCTGTTTAGCGAAATGCAGTTTTATCTAGAAATCATATGAAACTCTAAGATACTCTTGTGCTAATTTCCATCTATTTTCATCTTGTTCTTGTCTCTAGGTTTGGGTGACCTACAAGGAGTCTACTTGGTTTAGTGCATCAATCTGGATAATCTTTTTTATATGTTTTGGCAGGTAATGTCATCCATACTCTTGGTTCTCATGTTCCATACTTTCCATTTATCTTGTGATCAATGTGGAGGACATTATTTCTGGTGCAATGTAATAATAGGTGTAATGTGGTGTTGATTACATTATACCGTTTATTCTTGTGTTTAGTTTTGCTCATAAAAATTGTAATGTGATGGAATTGCATTACACACATACCGTTTAGCATTGCATTAACACTTACATGGATTATCTCATCATAAGTTTACATTATATTATCAATTTAATTAAATTTTCAACACCATTCCATTAAATTTTATGGCAAATAACATAAAATGGCCCCTGTGTTATAGTTGGCTATTCATATTAGCCCCTGTAATTTTAATTCGTTCAATCTAACCCATGTGTTATGTAATTTCATTCAAAATGCCCATTTGAAATTTTTATGACAAAATTACCCTTCGGTTTATCTGTATCGTACGGAAACAAAAGAACCGCATTACTACTAACCCAAACACGTTCACAGGCACAGGCACAGCTCTTATTAAGCTGTCCTAAATAAACAAACATCCTCAAACGCGCTTCCCCACTTTCAACGTTCTCTTACAATAACTCAAAACTAACTTCAAGCTCACATTCAAAGTTCATGGCTTCTTACTTCAATCTCCTCTCTTTGCTTCTACTCGTTTCGCTTCCCTTCTCCATCGCTCAGTCGCCCTCCTCCTCCGACGCTCCGGCCCCGGCGGCCACTCT
>JAOSBL010153705.1:0-12422 GCA_027568915.1 Erythroxylum roraimae | reverse complement strand
TTTATTTCCTGATAAAGACTGTACATAACTTTGTACAAAACGCATTAACAGCGATTGTCTTTAAGACACTACTCTAATAGAGAGAAGCCTCGATCGGAATAGAGCAACTATTGAGAGATGATCAGGGGGAACATAGACAAGAGTATAGAATGAAGAGGCCTAATGAATATCAGGGTAGTTCTGGCAGAAGGTTTAGTAAGCACCAGAATAGATTTTTTTGACCACCGGCTAGATTAAGACAGTCGAGGTTTAGACAGAGGGGTAGCTTTATACAGTTTGGCGGTGGAAGAGGTACAGTATCTACTTAGTGAACCAGTTGTGAGCACTTTGGGAAGAAACACAATGGTGAATGCTGGAAACTGTCTGGAGCTTGCCTTCAATGCAGCTCTTTTGATCATCAAATCAAAGACTGTTTCGTTGTGCATGGAGCATTGTTTAGAAGGAGAGGAGGAGTGGTAATTGAAACAACCGTCCAGTAGAGTCGAGCTAGTGGGTCTGGACAGAGAGGTTATGGTAGAGGCAAACTGAGTTTTGGGAGTCCTACTGTGAGGACTGAAGTGCGGAGCAACCAATCGCAGTCTCAAGCCGGAGTCTATGTAATGACCAGACAAGAGGCTCAGAATTCTTCAGATGTCGTTGCAGGTGTGTTACACATTTTTACTTATGAAACTTTTGCATTGCTAGATCCTGGATCTATGCATTCTTTTATCGCACCACATTTGGCATCTAGGTTGCATTGTGATAGAGTTTTATTGAAACATAGATTAGAGGTGAGTACACCAATGGGTAATACCACAGTAATAGGAGAAGTCTGTAAGAGGTGTTTGATTCAAATTGATTAGGAAGAACTGGAGGCAGATTTCATTGTATTACAGTTAAAGGGGATAGATATTTTTTTAGGCATAGATTGGCTTACTACTCATAGAGCTATTATGAACTATTATACTAAGGAGGTAATATTAGAATCTCCTAATCAGCGGAGAGCCGTATTCCGAGGTATTAGTCAAGCAGTGCCAGCCAGACTGATCTCATTCGTGAGTGCTTTGAGGTTGTTGCAAGGAGGATGTGAGGCTTATCTGACCTATGTAGTCGACACCCAAACTAAGCAAAATGTGCAGGACATTCCTATTGTTAGGAAATTCTCGGATGTGTTTCCCACAGAATTATCTGGTTTACCTCTAGATAGGGAAACAAAAATTACAATCAACTCAGTTCCAGGTGCTGCTCCTATATCTATTCCTCCATATAGGATGACACCTGTGGAACTAAAGGAATTGAACGCTCAGTTACATAAGTTGTTGGAAAAAGGTTTCATTAGACCCAGTGTATCACCATGGGGAGCTCCAGTCTTATTTGTGAAGAAGAAAGATGGAACTTTAAAACTGTGCATCGATTATAGGCAACTGAATTGGGTAAAGGTAAAGAACAAGTACCTGTTTCCTAGAATTGATGATTTACTTGATCTGTTGCAAGGATCTCAGGTTTTACTAAATTGGACTTGAGATCTGGGTACTACCAGTTAAAGATAGCAGAGGCTAATGTACCAAAAAGTGCATTTTGAAGTAGGTATAGGCATTTTGAGTTCTTAGTAATGTCGTTTGGGTTAACTAATGCCCTAGCTGCATTTATGAAAATTATGAATAAGGTGTTTCAGCCCTACCTAGATCATTTTGTGATTGTGTATTCAAAGACCAGAGAATAATTATCCGGTACATTTAGTGTATTCAAAGACCAGACAATAATTATCCGGTACCTAGATCATTTAGTGTATTCAAAGACCAGAGAAGAGCATGTTGAGCACTTGAGAATAATTTTACAGATCATGAGGAAGAAACAGCTGTATGCCAAATTCAGTAAGTGTGAATTTTGGCTGGATCAAGTAGTGTTTCTGGGTCGCATAGTAATTGTACAAGGCATACAAGTGGATCCAAGGAAGATAGAAGCAGTAATGAATTGGGAAGCTCCAAAGAATATATCTGAGGTCTGGAGTTTCCTTGGATTAGATGGATATTACCAGAGATTTGTAGAGGGTTCTCATTGATCTCAGCCTTTTTGACTAAACTTTTGAGGAAGATTGTACCTTTCAGATGGAATGATGAACATTAGAAGAGTTTTGAGCAGTTGAAACATCGGTTGACTATGGCACTAGTGTTAACTATTCCATCGGGAACAGAAGGTTATGTGATTTATAGTGATGCTTCAAATCAAAGATTAGGATGTGTACTGATGCAATATGGTAAAGTGATAGTATATGCATCGAGACAATTAAGGTCTCACGAGATCAATTATCCGGTACATGATTTAGAGCTTATTGAAGTAGTTTTGCTTTAAAGATATGGAGACACTATCTATATGGAGAGACATTCCAAACATACACTGACCATAAGAGCTTGAGGTATTTGTTGAGTCAAAAAGAATTGAATATGAGATAAAGGAGATGGATAGAGTTGTTAAAAGATTATGACTGTACGATTGAGTATCATCTGGGAAAAGCTAATGTGGTGGTTAATGCTTTGAGTAGAAAATCAAATAGCGGTGTAGCTTAGATTCAAATATCGAGGTTACTGGGTTTAGTTCAATTGAGAGCCTTAAATGTCTAGTTAAATCTAGAGCAAAATGGGGAATTGATTGCTAAGTTGAAGCTGAGGCCGATGTTGCATGACAGAATCTGAAAAATTTAGAGTAAAGATCCTGAAATGGTGAAGCTTATTGAGAAGTTGAAAATGAATCCAGATTCTAAATTTGAACTGAGAAATGAGACACTATGGTTAAAGTAGAGGTTGTGTGTGTAGACATTGATAATATAAGGAAAGAAATTCTGGAGGAAGCTCATGTAGCAGCTTATGCTATGCATCCTGGTACCACCAAGATGTATAACACGCTAAAGCAACATTTCTGATGGCCAGGGATGAAGAAGCAAGTAGCAGAGTATGTTGCTAAATGTTTAACTTGCCAACAAATTTAGGCTGAGCATCAAGCATTGGTTGGGAAGTTACATTTGTTACCTATTTCGGAATGGAAATGAGAACAAATTATGATGGATTTCGTTATGGGATTGCTAAATACTCCAATCTAAAGCTATATGGGTCGCGGTGGACCGATTGACAAAGTCAACCCATTTCTTACCTGTGAAAGAGAATAACTCACTAGACCAGTTAGCCCAGAGGTATGTGAATGAGGTAGTTAGACAACATGGAGTTCCAATGTCCATTGTATTAGACGGGGATCCTATATTTACTTCGAGGTTCTAGAAGAGTTTACAATTAGTTATGGGTACGAAGTTAAACTTCAGTATTGCATTCCATCCCCAACAAGACGGACAAAGTGAGAGGGCAATAAAACTGTTGAGGATATGCTCAGGGCATGTGTATTGGAGTTTCAAGGAGCATGAGATCAGTATATAACCTTAATTGAATTTGCTTACAACAACCATTATCATAGTAGTATTAGAATCGCACCATATGAGGCATTTCCTGATGAAGAGGGTCTGAGAATGGTTAAAGGTCCAGAACGGATACAAGATACTGTGGATAAAGTGAAATTGATCCGTAGTAGTATTAAAGTAGCTCAAGATAGACAAAAGAGTTATGTGGATCGGCACCGAAGGGATATGGAATACAGAGTAGGAGATAGAGTGTCTCTGAGAGTATCGCCTTGGCAAGGAGTGCAGAAGTTTGGTAAAAAGGGTAAGCTGAGCCCTAGATATATTGGTCCTTATGAGATCTTAGAGAGGGTTGGACCACTGGCTTACAAGTTAGCCTTACCGGCTGAGATGTCTCAGATACATAATGTGCTCCATATGAGTATGCTCAGGAGATATTAGTCTGATCTGATGCATGTGCTACCAGCTCAAGAGATTGAAGTTGCTAGTAATTTGAGTTATGTTGAAGAGTCGATTAAGATAGTGGGATATCATATGAGACAATTAAGAAACCAAGAAATTCCATTGGTGAAGGTCCATTGGAAATATCACTCAAATGAGGAGGATACATAGAAAACGGAGGAGCACATGAGGAGACAATATCCCCACCTACTCGAACAATCAGGTAAGAATTTCGAGGACAAAATTTCTTAAGGAGGGGAGAATTGTAACATTCCGTTTTTCCCATGTTAAGGGTTAGAACACTAGAATACTGAATATGAGAGATATTATTGAGAAATTAGGAAATGCATTTCATGTTCATGCATAGTATTAGCATATATACATTTGAATTTGATAATTGCACACATTACAATGACTGTACATGAACTAATTTGACATTTATTGGGTATAGTTGATCTTAATTGATTTATAAATGTGATTATGATGTGAATAGTGAATATTTTGTCTTGAAAATTGATTTGATGAGTCTAATTATTGATTTAGAATTTTTGTTGAAAAATTGGAAAATTTTCTGAAAGTATGAGTATTTTTGGACTAGGAAAAATGTCAAGTGATAAGATAATTGATTTATGGTAGTAGAAATAAGTGTCAAATGGTAGTTGAAATAATTGGCAAATGGTATTAGGATTTGTTGAGAATGTGACATAGAAAATTGGGTGACAAATGGACTATAGATTAAATGGTATTGAGTACCATAATTAAAAGATGTTATTTTGGTTATTTAAGTGGTAAGTGTCATGAAACATGTCATGACACCCACCAAACAATTGTTACCTTGCTTTTAAACCCACCCATCATTATTTACATTTTGAAAGACAATCTTGTTTTCGTCTTGCACATTTGCCATATGCTCTCTTCTCCATTTTTCTCATTTTCTTCACTCACAACCATCGTACTCTCACCCTCATCACATTGAGTTCTTGCTATCCTTCACTTTGTTTCTTCAAGATCCTTATTATCTCTTCATCTTGTAACTAAATACCTAACCTATTCCACCTTGAAAGATTGATGATCGTGTAAAGATTGGAAAGTTAGGGTTTACGTGATTTTGAAGAAGCTTGGAGTTTTATCAAGTAAGTTATACATTAATCTTCATGGGTTGTTTAAATATAAAATTTGTGATGATAGTTTATAGGTGAAATGATCATGATAGTAGAGTACATTATATGCTGTAACTTGGATGAGGAAATAAGCGGGTGTATGTCCTATTTTTGTGTATAGGATGAGTGCAGGAAAATGATGAATGAACGTGTATGTTGTGTTATTTTTTTGAGAGTAAGAAAACCATGGATTACAAGTTTTTATGTAGATGAAATAGATTGGGATTTAAGGTATAATGAAGGTGAAATTTATGCTTAAGAAAGGTGTTTGAGAAATGTTCTTGAAATCAGAAGAAATAAGATTTATGTATGATAGTAAAAGATGAAGATTATGTTCTGTTTTTGTATGATTGATAAACAATGGTTCATGGATGTTATTGAGTTAAAAATTGAGGTGAGAATGAAGAGCAAATGATGTAAAGTTGATGAACTATGCATAAGATGGTTTGAATGTAACATATAGGAGTTGAAAATCTGGAAAAGTGAAAGAAGAATTGCTGGAATATGATAGCTGTAGTGTTTTCATGGAACATGCATCTATATTTTAGCCATATCTTGATCTTTACATATACAAATGGGATGATTTTAATTTTTGATTAAACTAGAGACACATGGCTATAATTTTCAGAAGGGAATTGAATTATAATTCTATCTTTAAGGGTTTCGAAATTTGGCTTGAAGTTAAGTACAGTGTGTTGTCGCTGTGTGAGAACAGTCTATAGTATTTAGGTATAACTTGCAAAATACTAAACCAAACTTCATGAAATTGATTTCGTTAGAAACTTAATACATATAGGAACATTTGTTCAGAAGAATGTATTGCCTAAATACCTCATTTTCTTTGTCAAAATGGTCATCTGGTGGTTGCTTGATCATGCTTGACAGAGAGGGGTCATCTGGTAGTTGCACGAACGTTCCCTTCTTACCTTACCTTGTTGTCTTTGGGCTAAAATGAGGTTTGAAATGAACCTAGATGGTTGCTTAAGTAAGTGGTTAAGTGATTGATGAGTTTAGGATGTCTATTGACATTAGGATTGAAGAATGGATTGACTTAATATGAATTAGGTATGAATGAATGAGAATTGGGAAATTGTGTGGATGTATAATGCTAGGAAAGGATTGGTCAATTTATGATTGATGAATAGATGATTGAGAAACTGAGGATAATTAAGTTTCATATGATATGATATATGGAAGATCATAAAATGTGAATTAAGGAAATATACCCGGGATTGTCATTAAGCATGCATTATATGTATCACATTAGTGCATGATAACATAAAGGCAGTTGTGACCGGTATCCACAATGGATACGGGACAGTGAAAAGGCACTTGGTCGCCACAAAGAAATAAATAAAAGTGAGTCTCATGAATATTACACATACAATTAAATATGCATTATATGAATGATTGAAGTGAATTGTATGAACCGTTATGATTGTAAATGGTGAATAAGTGAATCAAGTGTTATATGGTGCTTTTTGATAATTGGTGAAAGATGTGCATTATGTGATGACATGAATTGTTTGTGAACTTAAAACATGAACTGTATGTGTTATGTGTTATTTGTTATGAGTGAGCCATCGATGATTGGTAGCTTACTGAGTTCATAAAACTCATCAAAATTGCAACGTTGACTTTGCAGGTGTGAGAGAGTGGGCTTAGCTTCTAAGATAACTTAGAAGAGATATAGTACTACTTTTAGATAGAAGAAATGGCTCAAAGGTCGGTCAGCTGAGACTGAAGGATTTAGATAGAATTTGGTATAGTTCCTCATTCATGTAGCCTGTAGCATATTTTGTAATAAAGTTGTAGACTTTGATAGTTATTTGATATTGTATATAAGGACGAAGTATGTAATTCTACAATGTATATTTGATTTTATGAAATAAAAATGAGGAATTAGGTTTATAAATAATGTGATATTTATGTTTTAATGATGATTCCATGAGAAGTGACATGACTGCTCTAACATGCCACCTTTGTAGGGTACGTACTCGGATATTCCTCCAGAATGTCGGGTACATGTCCTATGAGAGTGGGATGCTACAATTGACTTCTCCAAAACAATGCTGACTAAATTTTTCAAGATGAATTTGACAAATAAAAAAGCAAAGAGCATGAAATGTTTGTATAAAGATTTTACAGAACATTTTGTTTGGAATTGAAAGACAAAAACATGGTCTAAAAGAAGTCGAAAGAAAGTGATAGGATGGTTGGTTACTGTTGACCCTAAAGAAGGAGAAAGGTATTACTTGAGGTTATTACTCACACATGTTAAAGGACCAACATCATTTTATAACTTGTTAACAGTTGATGGTGAAAAAAAAAAGTTATTTTAGGGAGGCTGCACTGAAGTTGGGACTGCTAGCATCTGATTTTTATATACAACAAACTCTTAAGGAAACTGTTTTATTTCAAATGCCTACTTCACTTATACTTTTATTTGCTACACTCATGTTCTATTGATCACCAACAAACCCTAACTAGCTCTGGGAAACATTCAAAGATGATTTTTGTTCTGATTACCAACATGTTTCCTCCTATAATGCATGTACATCTAAGGATGTTACAAGGATGGCCCTTTAAGATATTAATAAATCTCCAAAACAAATGGGAAAAAGCTTAAGTGATTATCATTTTGCTGATTATCGCTTTAAGGTTGCCTATCACAAACATTTTAGTAAAGAAATACAAAGTGAGAAGAATATACAGGTCAATCCAGAAGACTTATTTTTACATTTAATGTTGAATAACAAGTAAAAGTATATATTTGATTTGATTATGCATTCAGTTTTGGCTTCAAGTGGTGGATTTTTTTTATTGATGGTCTCAGTGACTTTCTTATATTGAGCTCTTCTTGCAATTTTACGGTCACAAGGTCATGTTGCAATTGTTGTTGCTACATTAGGTGTTGCAGCATCAATCCTTCCTGGTGGTAGGACAACTCACTCAAGATTTAAAATCCCGCTTGATTTTTCAAAGAAGAAAGTTTTTCAATTAAGGAAGCAGAGTAGTACTACAAAATTGATCTTTGAATCTAGTCTTATCTTGTGTGACGAGGCTTCCATGGCAAAACAAGAAGCCATTGAAGCATTTCATAAACTACTTCAAGATATCATAGACTCCAATCAGCCTTTTAGAGGAAAGATTGTTTTATTTGGCGGTGATTTTTTGTCAAACTTTGCCAGTTATATACCAAGCCACAAAACAACAACTAATTGATTCAAGTCTTCTAAATTCGCATCTCTGGCCACACATGCATAAATTCTCTTTGACAATAAATACGAGAGCCATATCAAATCCAACTTTTGTGAATTTTTATTACGAGTAAGAGAAGGCACATAACCAGTCAACGAGCAAGATCCAATTTCCTTGCTAAAACAACTGGTTATTCCTTACCATAACAAGGATGAGTCTCTTAACAGGTTAATTTTTTATCCTTTATTTTATTATCGATTTTATTTTTTTACAAAAATTAAAAATACATGTTTCTGATGCACCATTGCCTTCACCAAGTTACTTCAAACATCTTCCCTGACCTAAGCTTGTATTTATCTGATCTATATCAAATGATAAATAGAAGTGTACTGTGATGATGAAATTAATGACATGATGATCAACAAATTGTCAAGAAATCTGCATTCATACATGAGTTTTAACAAAATGGTTGACCAAAGGCATCAAGCAGATTATGAAGATTTTCTCAATTCTTTAAATCCTAAAGGTCTAGCTCCAAACAAACTGTTACTCAAAGAAGGCTCTCCAATTATGCTCTTAAGAAATTTAAGTCCAACTGAGGGACTATACAATAAGACAAGGTTGATATGTAGGCAATTAAAAGACCATATAATTTCTGCATAAATTGTCTTTGGACCTCATAAAGGAAAATTAATTTTTATACCTAAGATTCCTTTGCAATTCGGAGAATGAAAAAAATGGAATACCTTTTATCAGAACATAATTCCCTGTTCGTTTATGTTTTACAATGACCATAAATAAATCCCAAGGTCAAACGCTTGATTATGTTGGAATTTATCTCCATCAGCCCGTATTCTCACATGGACAACTATAAATGGCTTTGTCAAGAGCTCGGACTCTTGAATCAGTTATAGTTCTAATTATTCCAGGAACTTTTGAGTCTTCAAAACTTGATCAAAAAACAAGAAATATTGTCTTTCATAAAATTTTCCAATTAGTCAAATTATGAAGTATAAAACTATCAAAAGGTATATGAATTGTTTTGTTCAAGTTTATTTAATTTCATTTCATATAATAAAATTTTGCTGATTATTTTATTTAATTTCATTTCATATAAAAAAATTTACTGATTATTTTATTGAATAATTTTTAAAGGATGGAAAAATGTTTTTTGATCAAGGATATTTTACCTGATGCTCAATGGTGGTCATGTGAAATTACTGTCCAAGAAAAATAACATATTGTTACATCTCCAGGCATGTCGTCGAAGAGATAAAAGTTCATTGTTGTTGAAGCTATAGCAGAAGATGACAACATCATCCATATGAAATTTAACTATACATCTTTCACGGATCTTATAAACTATATAAACAAGGAAAAATCAGTCAATTAGCTCCTTTATCTATTTCTTTCTAGAACCTTGACTTTTTTTGGTATTATATGTAATTATATTTATTTTAACACATTATAAATATTTTGGGTGTCGTTGTTGAAGTCTTGGATCAGAAAGAAATCAGCAAAGATGGCAAACTTTCAACTTTCCAAAAATTCATTCTTGCCAACAAACGGTACGTTACAATCTCTATTATTCTCTATAGCTGTTAAAATATAAGACTTAGTTATTTTCCTAACATTTTCCATTTTTTATATTAAGCAACAAACCGTTATACTGTCAATGTGGAATGCTTTTGTTACTAATAAGGGCCAACAAATTGTTGAATCCTTATATACTTATCCCATAATTGTGTGTCGCAGGCTAAAAGTTAACTTTTATAATGGTAATTTTGTTTTTGTTCATCACGCTGTTACATTTTTTTTATTTATGCTTCTATTTTATTCTTACCTTACAATTGAAGTATTTTAGTTGTTGCATTATCCACTTGGTTTGAATCCACAATTCTTATTGATCCATCAATACAAGAAGCTGCAAAACTTAAAAATTGGTACTGCCACATTTTTATCTTTGCTCTAATTATGAAAAAAATTATATACAAATTTAAGAATAATTTAATGCTTTTATATTTATAATTATCATTTTTCAGGGCACAACAAAATAATAAGGAGCTCAAAAACCTTTTTAACCAACAAGCTTATCTCAGATATAATCCTGATGTATCTTTCGGTTCACATCAAAAAATTACTCAGATTATCTTCTTGAAATCCACCAGTAAGGTAAATGAATTTTATATTCTTCTGTAAGCTTTCTGCCTCACATATTGTATATCCGATATTAATATTTCTAACAAAAATCTATCTATATATTTGCAAACAATATGAATTAAAGCTCATATTTCCTTTCAACACATTTTGCAAAAGTACTGGTATATGGCCTACAAAAAATGCTTTCACTCGACAGCAGCTACATATGGAATTACATTCACCTGTAATTCTTGCAAGGAGAAACTCCCAACTAAACCCAGGCATTTCTTTTTTTTCCCTTTTTTCAATTTTCTACCTTTTCTTCTGATGGAGCATATTTGTTGGCAAAATTTTCTTTTTCAACTTGACAACCTCCAATATGTCACACGTGTGACATGTTAAGTCACACCTGTGACAACCTCCAATATGTCACGGGTGTGACATGTTAAGTCACACCCGTGAGACCTTCCAATATGTCACGGGTGTGACATGTTAAGTCACACCCATGAGACCTTCATTGTACCTCTCAGCCACACTCGTCAAACCTTCTTACGGGAGTGATTTAACATGTCACGCCTGTTAGGCATTTCAAAATTTCTAATTTTACTCTTTTTTTATAACAATCTTTTACTAAATAAATCATTATATCTAAATAACATACATATTTTCATTAACTTTTGTTTGCAAATGTAGATGTCACTATGATCTTGATTTAACTGATGAAACAGGAACTATCACAGCTTCTATTTTTGGCAAACTTGGTGAAAACCTCTTGAAGTTTAATGCAATTGAAGCTATGCAATTTTACCATTAGGTTATATTTTTTTAACTTATAATCTTCCCCCACCTCATCACCAACCTATTCCGGGCCCATCATGTCCTGGAATACAATAATGACAGTTATTTCAACCCGACCTCTTAGTTTTGTTACTTTCGACTAAAACAACTGGAATACAATAATGACAGTTATTTCAACCCGACCTCTTAGTTTTGTTACTTTCGACTAAAACAACCCCGCCTCCAACCTCCTCCCCAATCCCCTCCACCCCACCTCCTGCTGTTGTTACCACCCCTGCTGTCACCTATTCCAATGCATTGCCTCGCGAGGACGACCTTGCCACTCCGGCACCTCCTGAGCCAATTACATTACAGGCACTCGCCCGCTAAGTGGATGCTCTTTAGGAGACCCTTCTCTAAATGGTAGCCTAACAGGAGCAAGATCGTCGATATAGCCGGCATATGGATGCCCTGATTGCCGCGCACCTGCATTTTTCGCTTCCTTCTGAGGAAGATAATCCCTTTGACGGTGTAGGCACATCTGGGGCCGTCCCTTCTGATGCTGTGGATGATCACACGATGGACTAGTTCAAGTGTTTATTTCTATATTTTCTTTTTGTTGTAGTTTTGTTTTAGTTCGTTAGTCAGATGCTCAGTTCATTCTTTGTAATGCCAAACTTTTTACACCCATTTATATATAATTATTTTTATTCTTCCACTTTGTTGTTATTGCGCTTTCCCTTTTCACTTTATTGCTTCTTTCTGTTACTTGTTCTTTCTCATTGAGGACAATGTTATGTTTAAGTGTGGGGGAGGTTTTCCCACTTTGTTATTTTTGTTTGTGCTCCATTTTGGCCATTTAGATGTTTGTATTAGTCAATTATGCATAACGTTCATAATTTTTAAGCTTGGTGATTGTGGAAATTGAGTTTCTGCTGTTTTTAGCCACGACGTACTGTGCCTTTGCCGCAGCCATATGCGTGTTTTTTGCCGCGGTGAACTAATTCTTCGTCGCGGCAACGTTTGTGAGTTGAACAGTTCGTCGGGGCAAACTTTGGCTTCACCGCGGTGCCATACCTTTGCAGAAACAATTTTGTTTTAAGAAAAATTTGCCTCAATTCAACAATTCTCCCTCATTTGATTCTTGTCACTCTTACTTCTCAAAGAATTTATAAGTTTCAAAGTGATTCTTGAGTTTTTGAAAATACCTCAACGAGTCGGTCTTGGCTCATTTTATTTTCGATATTTTCAACACAAAGTAAGTGAAGGCATGCTAACAAAGTAGCACTTTATGTTTTTAAGACTTGAGATTGTTCATTGAG
>JAOSBL010153697.1:0-12422 GCA_027568915.1 Erythroxylum roraimae | reverse complement strand
GTCTGCTTTTCATTTTGCTTCCGTCTGCTTTTTACTTTGCTTCCGTCTGCTTTTCATTTTGCTTCCGTCTGCTTTTTTACTTTGCTTCCATCTACTTTTCATTTTGCTTCCGTCTACTTTTTACTTTGCTTCCGTCTGCTTTTCATATTGCTTCCGTCCTTTGTTATTATTTGTTCCTCATCAAAATCATATTCTAAAGTCATTTTGAGTTAACATATATATCTCATATGTTAGACTCCCCATCATTTGCACTTGAAATATTGCCTATATCTGGAGGAGAGGATGGAGAAGGTGTTAGTACTAGAGGTGTTGGTTTAGGAGTTGATGTAGAGGTGGATGAAGATGATGATGAGCATGACGATGGTTTTATACATGCTCAGATTCCCAATGACCACGAACCAGTTGAAATTAAATCGATAGATTTTGGTAGTTCTATTGGAGATCAATATCCTAGGGAAGAAGATCATGCTAAGGTGTTGCAAAGATCAAGTAGTTCAATAAGGCACATAATCCATCCAATTCTGAACTAAATTGGAGATTGGGGATGGATTTTGACTCTGCAAAAGAATTTATAGAGTTTATTATGAATTATGCAGTGTAGACAGGCCACAATGTCAAGTTTAAGAAAAGTGAAAGATATAAGATGAGAGAGAGATGTATCGAGGGATGCCCATAGGAGTTGTGTGTCGTTTGTGATAAGAATGAAGGGTGCTTTAAAGTGGTGACATACAATGATGAGCATAGATGTTTTATGATAAACAAACCAAATTGGTTTCTTCTAAGTTCCTAATGAGACATTTTAAGGACAAAATACTTGAGATGCCTAGTATCTCGACAGTGAAGATGGTTGAAGAATGTCAAGAAAAGCTCAATATATCTATCAACCCAAGCATGTGTAAAGCTTCCAAGAGGAGATTGAGATAAGAAAGGGCAAGTGATTATATGAATGAATATACGAAACTACAAGGATATCCTCATGATTTAAGGAATAATAATCTTGGATCAATAATTGAGTTAAAGATGGCTAGAAATCAAGAAACTAGTTTCTTATAGGTATGCAAAATTAAGTTTTACTTGTTATTGACAATGACAATACCATATGCCACTCATCGTATGTGTGCAAGGCACATATACCATAATTAACTATAAACACAATCCTTCAAGTTGTTCTAACTTATTAACTTGCAAAATCTGCTTCTAAGTACTTTAGAATAAATATACAAACTAATCGAGGCTTTGATTTTAATTTTATTCACCCCTATCACTTGTACACACACATTGATAATTATTTGGTCCATCAAGTTACTTATAAGTATGGTAGGTTTTTATTTAGCAAACATTCTTTTTTAAAAAAATTTTACATGAACCTAGCTTTTTTATACAGAGGCAAACATTTGTGATGAATGTTGATCTGGTTACTCAACTGGGTCTTGTTTTTATTTAAAAACTCAGTTGGAATGTCATTATAGCCTTTTTACACAGAGCCAAACATTTGTGATGAATGTTGATCCGATTACTCGGCTACATCACATTCTCAACTGGCTACTAGTTCTATTCATAATCGAAAGGCCAATGGAATAGTTATTTAATTGAAATTTATACATACATTTTTTAACACATTACCTACCTTATTGCTTTAGCTAATCATTCTCGTGAAAATATACTAGGAATGCTACTTATTTGATAGGCCTAAAATTATAAATGAATTTAGCAACTTCCTAGGGTGAATAAACTAACATTGTATCCTAATTAAACTGCACATTTAGCTAAGGTAACCTTAGTTACCAATTTCACAAGCTAATAAATTTTCTCAAATTAAAAGACTGTCTAAGGCTAAATCTATCCTGTTAAGTCCTAGCCATCAAAACATTCGCATGAATCAATTAATGCTAACCTAAACAAACTATCATACAATATACAAAATTCACACTCAAAGTGAAAACACACAGCAGTCCCCACACTTAAACAACACATTGTCCTCAATATGAGAAGGGTACACAAATGGACCAGGGGGAATAAAACAAAATATACAAAAAACATAAGAAGAATATACTAAAAAAATTAAAAAAGAGGTGTTAGAACACAAACTCATCAGGGTGACTGAGGCGAGGATGGTGTCGGAGGTGGCAGTTGAACGCCTTGAGCCTCAAAGTATTGATGAATACTACGTATATCCTGACTCTAGCATTATTGTGTGCAGTCCATCTCCTTCATCATCCTGGAGTTTTCTGCAAGTGTGTCTGTGAGTGATTTGGTGTTGTCGAAGATCGCGGAGAGCACCTTCTTCCACCTTGGCTCTTTGTCCTCCTCTTCGAAATCCTCACTAATTGAGTCCTCTTGTTATTGCTGTGGTGCTGAACTTGAACTTGCCTTTCTTGTCCTAGTTTTGACGTGAGATTTGTCACTGATATCCCGAAGTTTCATACTATGGGACTTCAAGATTTTAGCTCCCAACAAGTGACGATTGTTCATGAACTCAGGAAGATGGACTGTGAGTCCATCGTAATCAACACCATAGTATTCAGTAATGATTGAAACCAAGTAAACCATACCTAAATTATTGCTACTCTTACATATAGTAGCAATAATTGCAATGAAGATGTGGGTAGAGATATATATTGGGATGTTATAGTCCAAGCACCACAACAGAAAAAATTCTTTGGTTGAACACTTGTCCGTTTCAGTTTTGTCAAATACTATTTGACACATGAACTTGTGCAATAAAAACTGTTCATGGCTTCTAAGTATATTGTTGTGAGCATTTTTGGCATCGAAACGCTCTAACCATGTTAGTTCAACCCAATAGTGAGTAGCATGGAAGTCATCGTGCTGATCCACTATAGATGATGGAAACCACAAATTTCACACAAAATTTCGTAACTAAGCTCATATAGTTAACCCTGTAACCTAAACTACAGGTCCTTCAGGTTACATGGTTCATATTAAAGAGAGGTAAAGAACTCTTGGGTTAATTCTTCGTAAATAAGATACTTAAAATGTATGAACTTTCCCCTATGAATTCTTTCTCCTAGGTTCTCAACCTTGTCTCTCAATCCTGTGCTATCCAATATATCAAAATCAAAGTATTTAGGAACCATTATTTGCTTAAGGCTAAGGGAGTGAAATTAGTTACCTTCCTCTTTTGAAAAGATTAGGAAGGGTGCTCCGTAATCCACTGCCTTATTCCTCTGGCCATGGGCTGATACTTGGATTTTCCCCTTGGGTTGGGTATGCTTGACAATCTACTTGATGTGTGGCCCCATTAAGAATGAGAGTTATGAAGAGTTGGAGAGAATGAAAGATTGGAAGGCTGGTAGAGAGAGGTGAGAGGATTTCAGAGTCTTAGGTTTAGAGAGAGAGGGAGAGTAAGAATGAAAAGTGTAAAAAAAATGAAGTTAGATGTAAATATATAGGCAATGAAGGGTTAAAAAGGGTAAAATTGGAAAATTTTAAGTTGAAAAATGTGTCTCTGTTTTACCCGCCGTAGGCCACGATCGTTGGCCCTTAACCAGTTGACCTCTATGATAGTGGCTTCGTGGCCACGATCGTGGCAGAGGTATTTCCTACACTTTTTCGAATTTTTGTCTTTTCCTCTTTTCAGCTCTGAGATCCTTCCTTAACTTCTTGTTTTCATCATTTACCTCATTACTTACCTTCTATATCATCCCTTATCCAAATAATCCTCCATCCTTTCGAGATATTTATTAAAATTAAAACACTCTAACAACAAAATTTTAAAACTACCTAAAACTGAAGAGAAAATAACAAGCAATTAAAACCCATGGGTTACCTCCCATGTAACACTTCTTTTAATGTCAGTACCTCGATGTACTTCTTTTGCTCAGGGTGGTTTAAACTAGTTATGCAATGGTAACGTAGTCATAGATCTCATAAATTATATATGAGCTACATGGTTTCCACCATCATTCTTCTTCATCTTCTTTGGCCTTTTCATTGATGATGTTTTCTTTCCAGTTGAAACTTTGTGAGCATCAATATGCTCCAGTTGTCCTCGAGACTCGGTTCCTTTGATGATGGCCATAGGTAGGAGAGAACTTTTTTTCGGTCTTTGATACTGTGAAGGTTATCTGCTTATCACATACCCTTAAAGTCAGTTCACCTCCATCAACATCAATAACTGAACGAGCAGTGGACAAAAATGGCTATCCAAGGACCATTGGGGTTTTCACATCTTCTTCTATCGCCAAAATGAAGAAGTCTGCGAGAAAGGTAAATTTGTCAACCTGAACCTACGCATCTTTAATGATACCTTTCAACCGATGAACTGATTTGTCTGCTGTCTTCACAAGCATCTTAGTGGGTACTATCTCTCTTACCCCCAATTTTTGACTTGAAGTATAAGGCATCATCTTTATGCTCGCCTCAAAATCAGCAAATTCCCTATCTATTTTAATACCACTAATAATGCAAGGGATGTAAAAATCCCCTAGATCCTCCTTCTGTGCTATAGTGGGGTTTCTTTCCTTTGCTAGCTCCTTTTCTACCTTCTCTTTGATCGATTCCATTAATGTGAGTCACGTCTTCAATTGTTCTATCATGTCCAAAATATCATTTAGTTCAGTGTCTTTGTACTTCCTTATTGCCTTAATCGGATATGGAATCGGAGGTTAGTACTTTTTCATTTTAGGTAGATTATACTTGGTTAATAGGGAATTTTCCTTATTCTTCTAGCCTTCTGTTTTTCCTTCTTACTTTGCTAGAATAGGGTAAGGAATTTCATATCGATGCTCCTCTATCAGTTTCAATTCAGGTTCACTTTGAAGGAAATTTTTGTCTGTTTTTTCCCCTTTCCTCTCTCTATCTTTTCTCGTTTGGTCGAGCTTCTTTTCATTGGTCGGGGTGATAGCTATGATTCTTTTCTTTGGGTTGGACTTTGTGTTACTTGGGAGGGTTCCTACATTTCGGGTCAACAGAGCTTATTCCAGTTGGCCCACTTAGACTTCCAGATTGTATATTGAGGAGGTGTGATTCTTCGTTACTTACTCAAATTTGCCTTCAAGCCTCTTATGAGCTTCCTCCATGCCTCTAATCTTGTCTAGAATTTTTTTTTCTAATTTGGAGTCCATTGAATTTGGTTTCTCCTATTGTTGGAAACCAAGTGGTCCTTAAGGTTTGAACTGACCTCTAATATTGCTAAACCATGAAAAGTTTGGGTGATTTTTTCACCCAGGGTTGTATGTGTTGGAGTAGGGGTTGTTTCCCCCTCCTCGACCATATTGAGCTCCCATATAGTTTACTTATTCAACTCCATCACCCTTCATAAGGAAACAATCAATGATGTCATGGTCCATTTGCCTACATAGCTTGCATGTTTGTTGAATGGCCTTAATAGGAGTGGAAGATGATGCTTCCTATTGTTAAGTTGTCGAGTTAAGTTGTCAATTTTGGCTTGCATTTTGTTCATTTGATTGATAGCTATAGCTCCCTTCTATTCTCGAATAGTTGTAGGTTGTCTACTTCCCTAATTTGTCCACAAACAATTTTTACTGGCAATTTCTTCTAGAAGCTCCTCTACTTCGTCCACTGTCTTCCTTATTAAGGATCCTCTTGAAGCTACATCATTAATGCCTCTTATGGGTGGATTCACTCCATTGTAGAATGTTTACTAGAGGAATTCTTTTGGTAGATTGTAATGTGGGCATCTCCTTTGCAAATCCTTGTATCTCTCTCACGCTTTATAGATTGATTTCCCATCACTTTGTTAGAAGACTGTAATTTCCTTAATGATTTTGGTTGTCTTGGTGAGGGGAAAGTATTTGTCTAAAAAGGCACGTACAAATTGTTATTATGTTGTGACATTGGAGGGGTTAAAAGAGTGATACCAAGCTTTTGATCTATCCCTTAATGTAAAAGGGAAAAGCCTAATTCGAACCACATCTTCCAACATCTAATGATATCGGAAGGTATCACATATCTCGAGAAAGTTCATAATATGCGCATTTGGGTCTTCATTGGTTAGACCATAAAATTGTATGTTTTGTTGCAGCATGTTGAGCAGAGCGGGTTTAATTTTGAATGAGGCCGCTTGGACCGATAGCCTAATGACACCTTGATTTGCTGCATTAAATCCCGACCTCGTGAAATCCATGAGGGTCCTTAGTTGGGCTCCTTGATTGCCTCCTTGATTGAATTCTTGCTAAAACTCCTCGGCTATAGTTGCTTCTGTAGTTTCTTCTTCACGTCGAGCTTTTTTAATGGCACTTTCTAGATGGGCGATATCAAGCTCTAATGTTTCAGCTATATGTTATGCCCAAAAAATTCTAAAAAGACCTAGGCTATCCTACTCACAAGTATACGAGATAGTTGTTATTGATAACCCAGGGTCATCTCCCACGGAGGTAAAATTGGTCAACTTAAATTAAGTTTGAATTAAAAATAAAAATAAAAACAATATATTCCTAGACATTTTATCCCGATTTTTGATTGAAAGCTTTTAAGGAAAATTAGGAAATTAAATTGAAAAGTAGACGAAATCAACTAGGAGCAAAGAAAAATAGATTAATCGAAGTAGAAAAACTTTGAAAAATTAATTTCACTAATTTAATCTCCTATGCATGATTAAGGCAAAATGGTTGGATTGTTGTCTTACTAAAATTAATAGTTAGCTTCTAAATTAATTCGAATAATGAACTAATCTAACTTTCATATTTAACAAGTTATTATCTGAATTAATTATGAAAAGACGACTACCAATTACCACTTAAGTTAATATATTTCTAGTTCTTAACCTATTCACGGTCTGTATTTAACTTCATCTCTCGAATCTTCATTTAACACTAAATAGCTACATTAATTCTCGAGAAAAGAGATCAGCCCATTATATCATACACACGGTTTATCATACTCAAATACTTTAATCCCACATTATTGTCAGCAGAAGTTTCAAAATAACAACCTAGTAACTACTTAAATTAACTATAACAAGATAACAAGCAATAGTTGTTAAGCTAACAAGAGTATGAATCAGGTAATACAAACAGAACAGTAAACTCAAAGAAACAAGCAACAGATTAGGAATGAGATAAGCAAATATAGGGTTAGATAATGAGATATTGGAGGTCTTCTACACTCTCAACTTTCAGCTTTGGCTCTCGTCTTTTACTTTAGTTTCTCTCTTCCAACTGAATGTTTGCTCAAGATCAACTCTAGTTCTCGCTTTCGACCTCTCTGCCCGGCTCGCACCTTTTTGTTATTCCTCTCTTCTTCTCCTTCTCAGACTATCTCTATTTCTTATCTCTGTTTATCTTCTTTTTCTCTATCTCACTACTCCTCCCATGTCTATGTCTTTGTGTGAGTGAACGAATGAAAAACAGTGAATGAAGATGATCCCAGCCGCCACCCTCTCTTGCCTTTTACAGCCCACACCCTAGGTTTAGGTTTTTAAAGTTGTTACACCGTTAACCTGCATGTGTCAAACTCAAGGTTAGTGTCCGCGAATTTGCATGGGGGTGACTAGTTAAGTCACCCCATGACTAGTGTAACACCCACGTACTCCCTGGGAGGATATGCAAATCCTACACAAAATCGAACCAAAACATACCAAACATTTTAAAGCATTCTCAGAAATTCAAGCCATATACATTACCTTTCATTAGATGTTGTTTTTACAAGTAACATATCAAACATATTGTATTTATCCAAATACATACCATAATGTTAAAAGTCAACCTATATTAAGGTTATTACAAACCATTTATAGGATATTACAAACCATATCCGCAAATATACAAAATGTCTCATTACACTAATTACAACCCAAAAATAACTCAAAAATAAAAATAACTGAACATTTCCAATACAAAACACATTCTTCTTGGCAACTGTGATTGTCTTTGTCCCAGACTTTAAACTTTCTTATTAGAACCTACACGGAGGAAAAACCACCGTGCTAAGTATAAAGCTTACTGGGGAATAACTAAACAAGACATAAACTGGCGACTATGTCTAATAGTCACTTAACATTCACATATATTGAATCAGATCATATCACATCAATCTTTAATTATTCATATTAAAGAGCAATCCAAACATTATGTGTTTCGGAACAAATTATGATTCATCAATATAGAACTTTCTTGCATTGAAACAAAACTCATAAATATTAGATCTTATCTTGTATCATATCAGAACTTGTTTATATCAAAACTGAACATGTATCAGAATACAAAACAAGTTAGCCTGCTAATCCTTTTTACAGAAGTGGGTAACGGGATTATGTTAGAAGATACCATGATTGGTATCTCAGAAACAGAAGAGAATTATGTCTAAAAATTAGGGGACATCGTAGTGTCCATAATCAAGGGACACCGTAGTGTCAATAATCAGGGGACACCTTAGTGTTAAGTTACAGGAGCAGCTGCAGACCCTTCTACGTATGCCTATTTACCCACAACTAGGACTTGGCAGTTTTAAAACAAAACATTTACATTTCAGAATCCTAATGTGTTGGGCCCCGAACTTTTCTTGGAAGTTATAACTATTAAATGAGAAATTGTTGACGACTATTCATGTGTAGAGAAAAGGAGAATTCTTGAATTTGAAATGAAGTAAAACAAGATAGTTTAGGTACAAGATGGGTTATATGTGACATGTTGGAAGTTAAAAGTTGGAAAATGTAATTGAAACATGTTCATTGAGTATGCTTCGGCGTTTTAGCCATAACTTTTTCTCTAGTTATCCAAATGAGATGATTCTTGATTTGGATTAAACTAGGGAAATAGGGTTACAAATTTTCTGATGAAATTGAGTTTTGATTCAGTCTCTAAGAATTTCAATTTAGGGATGGAAATTGAGGACAAAATATTATTTCAGCATAAGAACAGTTTGGAAATGTTTGGGGTATAACTTTCTGATTATTGAACTAAATTGAATGATTTTGGTGTCATTAGAAACTCAAGACAATGACGAACATTTTTCTAGAAGGAAGTGCTACCAAATTCCTTCAATTACATGATTAGAAAAAGGTCTTGATTTTTGGAAAGAGTTAAGCTGATTTAAATAAATTTTGAGGTCTTGATAGGTTAATTATTTTATTTTGTGGAGTTAATTAGCATGTTAATGTGAGTAAGATTATATGGCAGAGGTTAATTGAATTATTATGTTAAGGTGGTAAGATTGCATGAGGGGCTAATTTGGCAAGTAACTTAAGCATTTAAGTTACAAGGCATATAAGTAAGGAAAAAATGGACATTGTTCAATCATTAATGGTATAAAAGGAAGAAGAAAAGAGTGTCTTACATTTGGAAGAAGCAAAAAAACGTGAATGAAAGGAGAGAAAGAGAGAGAATCACGAAAAAGAGAGGAAGAAGAGAAAAGAAAGAAGTGAGCTAGGGTTCAATTTTTCTAAGCCTTCAAAAGTGATTTTGAAGTTGTTCAAGAAGGGAAAAAGGAAGAGGAGGATTAGAGCTCTCATTCAAGCCAATAAACTCTCCATTTGCTGAAGAATCAAGGTAAGAGATTTTTTTTTATTTGTTGGATTTTTGGAAAGATTTTGGTTCATAGAGTTTAGGAAATACATGGGTTTAAGTTTTCTAGGATCAATTTTAGTGATTATGTCTTATGGGTTTCTCAATTGGAATTCCTATTGAATGGGGGATTTTACCTTTGATAAAGGAAATCAAGGGAGGCAAGAGGAGCAAGATTAGAGGCATTTTGAACAAGCATTAAGCAAGGAATTTCAAGGTGGGTTTCATGTTTATAATTAAGTAATGATCCAATGATGTTTTTGTCCAAAGCAAGAAAGTAAAATGATTTCAATTACTTCATAAATGTTGCCTTTATTGCTTTTGAATGATTTGAGAAATTTCTACATGTTTGATATGTGAATTGTGTGATGATTTATGAAAATGATTTCTTTGGAAAAGATCGCATGATTATGAAATCATGTTTTCGGAAATGGTTTTCGAAATATATCAAGTATATGAAATCAAGTTTTCGAAAAAGTTTCATTTTGGGCAACAAGTTTTGAAATACATGTTATGTGGGTATTGGTAGTCCATTCGAGAATGTCACGTGCACAACGACCAAGTTAAAGGCTTCTCCCGCCTACCCGCTAGTGGCACGGAGCTCCTTTATGGACTCCCTCAAGTTTACGACTACACAAAACCATTAAGTAGAATTGTGTAGTTCGTCATGTTCATGGATCTACCCAAACCATTCTGATGTGCTTATGTGTTTATGATTTGCGAATAAGTTGAAAAATGCATGAATTGTGTTGTTGTGATTTTGATTACATGACAAGAATTTTGAGAAACATGTGTTTTATGACTCAATAAGAACTTTCTATGACAATGAACTTTTTGAACGGTTTTGCTTGTTATTTGTTATAAACTTGTTACCCCCATTTTCGTCCCATCTCCAGGTGATGAGCAAGAGACAGAGAGAAAGAGAGTCAAGGCATTACTCTGGATTTGCATGCTTTGTTTTGTTTTGGAATAATTTATGTAAAACAAGGCTGTAGTCGCATGTTGAGCAATTATAGCTCAAGTATTTTATGTATATTGGATTAATATTGATGATGTAATGTGGCTTGGAAATGCCATTAAAGCTTTGTAAACTCTTGTTTCATGATGTTAATGAAATGTGAATTTGTGTATGGATGATTGTCAAATTGAAATGTGAATTTGGGTATGAATGAGGTGGAGTTGAAATATGAATTAATTAAGGATGAGGTTAAGTTGGAATTAGGTACACTTGAAGAATTTTTCAATTTGAGATGATAAATTTTGAAAACGAATTATTGTTATACATAAGTGAGATGTTATGGAAAAAAAATAGGAATTACAAATGTATAAGAATTATGTTGCATTAGTTAAGGAAGTGAATTTGGGACAAATTTCAAGTTTTTCATAGGGTAAGATTTGTGTTCTGACTTCCAGGGGAAAATCAGGAATAATCTAGGTAGAACTGGTCAAAATTGTCTTCTTGAAGTTGTAGATGATCTTTCTAGCTTTCCAATGATATAAAGTTTGTAATTTTTAGATACCAGAGTGAAAAGATATGATCGTTGCAAGATGTGATGCTGCATGGAATGTTGGCCCCTGAATTTTTTTTATTTGATTAAGCATGATTAGATGATTTTTAGGGTCTTCATAGATTAATTTGTGTTGGAATAAATTGAAATGTTAGTGTAAATGAGATTAGGTGACATGAGTTAAGGAATTGAAGTGTTAGAAGTGATAAGTTGCCTAAGGGGTAGTATGGGAAGATCACTTAAACTCTTAATTTGCAAGGCTAATAAGTAAGGGCAATATGGACATTGTGCAATTAATGAGGGTATAAAAGAGAGGAGAAATGAGTTGTCTTGCAATTGAAAGAAGCAAAAACGTGAATGAGAAAGAGGAGAGGAGAGAGAGGCACGAAATAGAGGGAAAAGAAGAGAAAGGAAGGAAGTGAGCTAGGTTTTGATTTTCTAATCATTCAAGAGGGTTTTTGGGGTTAACTCAAGAAGGAAAAAGAAAGAGGAAGGTCCAAGCTTCCATTAGAGCCAAGAAAATCCTTTGTTGGGTGAAGATTCAAGATCAAGGGAGGCAAGAGGAGCAAGAGGAGAGACCCATTTGAATAAGATTCAAGCAAGGAAACTAAGGTGGGTTGCATTTTTATATTTGTGTTAATAAGTCATAAATGTTCTTCAACTAAATGGAATTAATGACTTTTTCCAACTACCTCCTAAATGAGCATTTATTGTTCTTTAAATGATTGAGAATTTACCCTATGTTTGTTGTTGTGTGTGAACTTTGGAAATAAATTCAAATTGCTTTGCAATTATTGTATTTTTTGTTTTTGATTGAGTTGAAAAAAATGGCTTTCATGATTGGCATGGGATTTTGGTTGTGGAATTGTGAAATATGTCATGTGCATGAAAACAAGTTCTCAAGAATGTGCCATTTGGGCAAAATATTTTCAGTGCATGAATTACATGTTATGTGGGTTTGGTTTAGTCCATCCAAGAATTGTCACGTGCATGTTGACCAAGTCAAGGCTTCTCCTGCCTGCCCGCTAGTGGCACGGAGCTCCTTTATGGACTTCCTCAAGTTTACGACTACACAAGGCCATTATATGGAATTGTGTAGTGCGTCATGTTTATTGACTTGCCTAAACCATTTGTGATGTGATTTTGTGTTTACATGTGTTGACAAGTTTGAAGAATGCTTGAATTATGAGAATTGTGATTTTGGTTTAACAAAGTTGAGGAATATATGTTCTATGGATATTGTGAGAAATTGCTATGTTCATGGATGTTTTAATGGCTTTTGCTTATTACCGAATATAAACGTGTTACCTACGAGCGTAAGCTCACCCCCCTCACCTTCCCCACCACAGGTAATGAGCAAGTTAGCGAGTGATCGAGATGAGCGCCAAGGCATTACTCCATTTTGCACTTTTGTTCTTTTGTTCTTTTG
>JAOSBL010153688.1:0-12423 GCA_027568915.1 Erythroxylum roraimae | reverse complement strand
TATGGCATAATACAAACTCATATACAAGGAGGCTTGACAGAAACTACTAAGTTAGAGAGCTCCAAATAAGATTCTAACCATGGATGTCAAGAGGTAAGTCTCAGGAACAACAATCTAAATTTCATCCCGATCAGAGGTCGTTTGGTTATCGATCGAGACTAGAGTAAATTTTAACATAAAATTTCTCTCTTCTATGTACTTTTCTCTTTGCCACAAAAAAATCTAATAATCATCACCAATATATGACATAATACAAACTCGTATACAAAGAGAGTGAGAAATAAAATTCTAAGTTATAGAGCATAAAATCAGATTCTAACCGTTAGATGTCAAGAGGTAAGACTCAGGAACAATATACTAAAATTTCATCCCGATCTGAGGTTGTTTGGTTATCGATAGAGACTAGAGCAAATTTTGATATGAACTTTCTCTCTCTTCTGGGCATTTTTCTCTTTGGCAAAAAAAATATAAAAATCATCACCTAAATATGACATAATACAAACTTGTATACAAGGAGGGTTAGACAGAAAATACTAAGTTAGAGAGCTTCAAATTAGATTCTAACCGTTGGATAACAAGAGGCAAGACCCCGTAACAACATACTAAAATTTCATCTTGATCAGAGGTTGTTTGGTCATCGATTGAGGCTAGAGCAAATTTTATATGCACTTTCTCTCTCTCCTGGGCACGGTTCTTTCTTGCACAACAAAATCTAGTAATCATCACCCAAATATGGCAGAATATAAACTCGTACGCAAGGAGGGTTGGACAGAAAAGACAAAGTTAGAGAGCTCCAAATTACATTCTAACTGTTTGATGTCAAGAGGCAAGGCTTAGGAACAACATAGGTTGTTTGGTAATCGATCGAGGCTTAAGCAAATTTTGATATGCACTTTCTCTCTTTTCTAGGCACTCCCCCCGAGAGATCAACCAGAGATAAACACAATTATTAACGAAGTTCTTTGCCACAAAAAAATCTAATAATTATCACCCAAATATGACATAATAAAAACTCGTATACAAGGAGGGTTAGAAAGAAACTACTAAGTTAGAGAGCTCCAAATCAGATTCTAACCGTTGGATGTCAAGAGGCAAGACTCATGAACAACATACTAAAATTTCAACCCGATTAGAGGTCGTTTGGTCATTGATAGAGAATATAGCAAATTTTGATATGAACTTTCTCTCTCTTCTGGGCACTTTTCTCTTTGGCACAAAAAATCTAAAAATCATCATCAAAATATGACATAATGCAAAATCGTATACAAGGAGGGTTAGATAGAAAATACTAAGTTAGAGAGCTGCAAATCAGATTCTAACCATCAGATGTTAAGAAGCAAGACTTAGGAAAAACATACTAAAATTTTATCTCGATCAGAGGTTGTTTGGTCATCAATCGACACTAGAATCTAATACGAACTTTTTCTCTATCCTGGGCACTTTTCACTTTAGCACAAAAATATCTAATAATCATCACCAATATATGACATAATACAAACTCGTATACAAAGAGGGATAGAAAGAAAATACTAAGTTAGAGAGCTTTAAATTAGATTCTAACCGTTGGATGTCAAGAGGCAAGACCCAGGAACAACATACTAAAATTTCATCCCGATCAGAGGTTGTTTGGTCTTCGATTGAGGCTGGAGCAAATTTTGATATGCACTTTCTCTCTCTTCTGGGTACTTTTCTTTTTTACACAACAAAATCTAATAATCATCACCCAAATATGGCAGAATATAAACTCATACAAAAGGAGGGTTGGACAAAAAATACAAAGTTAGAGAGATCCAAATTTCATCCCGATCAGAGATCGTTTGGTCATCGATAGAGACTAGAGCAAATTTTGATATGAATTTTCTCTCTCTTCTAGGCACTTTTTGCTTTGGTACAAAAAAATCTAAAAATCATCACCTAAATATGACATAATACAAACTCATATACAAGGAGGGTTAGACAGAAAATACTAAGTTAGAGAGCTTCAAATCAGATTCTAACTGTTGGATATCAAGAGACAAGATTCAGGAATAACATACTTAAAATTCATCCCGATCAGAGGTCGTGTGGTTATCGATTGAGGCTGGAGCTAATTTTGATATGCACTTTCTCTCTCTTCTGGGCACTTTTCCCTTTTCCATAAACAAATCCAATAATTATCTCTCAAATATGACACAAAACAAACTTGTATACAAGGATGGCCAGATAGAAACTACCATGATAGAGAGCTCTAAATCAGATTCTAACCGTTGGATGTGAAGAGGCAAGACTCAGGAACAACATACAAAAGTTTCATTATGATCAAAGGTCGTTTGGTGATCGATCCAGACTAAAGAAAATTTTGTTATAAACTTTCTCTCTTTTCTGGCACTTTTCTCTTTGGCACAAAAAAATCTAATAATCATCACCAATACACGACATAATACAAACTAGTATACAAAGAGGGCTATAAAAGAAAAATACTAAGTTAGAGATCTTAAAATCATATTCTAACTTTTGGATGTCAAGAGGCAAGACTCAGGAACAACATACTAAAATTTTATCCCGATTACAGGTCGTTTGGTCATCGATCGACGCTAAAACAAATTTTGATATGAACTTTCTCTCTCGTCTGGCACTTTTCTCTTTGGTACAAAAAAAATCTAATAATCATCACCAATATATGATATAATACAAACTTGTATACAAAGAGCAAATTTTGATTGAGGCTGGAGCAAATTTTGATATGCAATTTTTCTCTCTTTTTGGCACTTTTCTTTTTTACACAACAAAATCTAATAATCATCACTCAAATAGAACATAATATGAAATCGTATATAATGAGGGCTAGACAGAAACTATTAAGTTAGAGAGCTTCAAATTAGATTCTAACCGCTGGATGTGAAGAGGCAAGACTGAGGAACAACATACTAAAATTTCATCTCGATCAGAGGTTGTTTGATAATCGATCGAGGCTTCAGTAAATTTTGATATGCACTTTCTCTCTCTTTTGGGCACTCCTCCTATGAGATCAGCCTGAAATAAACACAATTATCAAGGAAGTTCTTTGCGACAACAAAATATAATAATTATCACCCAAATATGACATAATACAAACTCGTATATAAGGAGGGCTAGATAGAAACTACTAAGTTAGAGAGCTCCAAATCAAATTCTAACCGTTGGATATCAAAAGGCAAGACTCAGGAATAACATACTAAAAATTTATCCCAATCAGAGGTCGTGTGGTCATCGATCAAGGCTTAAGCACATTTTGATATGCACTTTCTCTCTCTTCTAGGCAGTCCCCCCTCGAGAGATCAACCAGAGATAAAAACAATTATCAAGGAAATTCTTTGCCACCATAAAATCTAATAATTATCACCCAAATATGACATAATACAAACTCGAATACAAGGAGGGTTAGACAGAAAATACTAAGTTAGAGAGTTGCAAATCAGATTCTAACTGTCGGATGTCAAGAGGCAAGATTAAGGAACAACATACTGAAATTTCATCCTTATTAGAGGTCGTTCGGCAATCGATTGAGGCTGAAGCAAATTCTGATATACACTTTCTCTCTCTTCTGGGCACTTTTCTTTTTTGCACAAAAAAATCTGATAATCATCAAGAATTTAAATCTGATTCTAATCGTTAGATGTCAAGAGGCGAGACTCAGCAATAACATACTAAAATTTTATCTTGATCGGAGGTCGTTTAGTCATCGATTGAAGTTAAAGCTAATTTTGATATGCACTTTCTCTCTCTTTTATGCAGTTTTCATTTTTGCACAACAAAATCTAATAATCTTCACTCAAATATGACATAATACGAACTCGTACATAAGGAGGGCTAGACAAAAAAATGCTAAGTTAGAGATCTCCAAATCAGATTGTAACCGTTGGATGTCAAGAGGCAAGACTCAGGAATAACATACTAAAATTTCATACTGATCAGAGGTCATTTGGTCATCGATCGAGGCTGGAGAAAATTTTGATATGCACTTTTTCTCTCTTCAATGCACTTTTTTCCCTTTTGCACAACAAAATCTAATAATTATCAACCAAATATGACATAAAACAAACTCGTATATAAGGAGGGCTAGACAGAGAATACTAATTTAGAGAGATCCAAATCATATTCTAATTGTTGGATGTCAAGAGGCATGTCTCAGGAACAACATACTAAAATTTTATCCCAATCAGAGGTCGTTTGATCATCGATCTAGACCAGAGCAAATTTTGATATGGACTTTCTTTCTCTTCTAAGAACTTTTCTCTTTAGCACAAAAAAATATAATAATCATCACCAATATATAACATAATACAAACACGTATACAAAGAGAGCTAAAAAGAAAATTCTAAATTAGAGATGTTCAAATCAGATTCTGATTGTCAGATGTCAAGTGGCAAGAGATTCTAAACAAAATTATCAAGGAAGTTCTTAGCCACAATAAAATCTAATAATTATCACCCAAATATGACATAATGCAAGCTCGTATAAAAGAAGGTCTAGACAGAAACTACTATGTTATAGAGCTTTAAATCAGAATTAAACTGTTAGATGTCAAGAGGCAAGAGTCACGAACAACATACTAAAATTTCATCCAGATCAGAGGTCGTTTGGTCATCGATAGAGACTAAAGGAAATTTTGATATGAACTTTCTCTCTCTTCTGGGTACTTTTCCCTTTGGCATAAAAAATATCTAAAAAACAAAACCAAAATATGACATAATACAAACTCGTATACAAGGAGGGTTAGACAAAAAAATACTAAGTTAGAGAGCTTCAAATCAAATTCTAACCGTTGGATGTCAAGAGGCAAGAATCAGGAACACCATACTAAAATGTCATCCCGATTAGAGGCCGGTTGGTCATCGATTGAGGCTGGAGCAAATTTTGATATGCACTTTCTCTATCTTCTGGGCACTTTTCTTTTTTGTACAACAAAATCTAATAATCATCACTCAAATATGACATAATATAAACTCGTATACAAGGAGGGCTAGACAGAAAATACTAAGTTAGAGAGCTCCAAATCATATTCTAACCGTTAGATGTCAAAAGGCTAGGCATAGGAATAACATACTAAAATTTCATCCCGACCAGAGGTCATTCCGTCATCGATCAAGGCTAGAGGAAATTTCGATATGGTCTCTGTCTTCTGAGCACTTTTCCTTTCTGCACAACAAAATCTAATAATCATCACTTAAATATGACATAATATAAACTCGTATACAAGGAGGGCTAGACAGAAAAAACTAAGTTAGAGAGCTCCAAAATTAGATTCTAACCGTTGGATGTCAAGAGGCAAGACACAAGAATAACATAGTAAAGATTCATCACGATCAGAGGTCGTGTGGTCATCGATCAAGGTTGAAGCAAATTTTTGATATGCACTTTCTCTCTCTTCTCGGCACTTTTCCCTTTTACATAACAAAATCTAATAATCATCACTCAAATATGACATAGTACAAACTCGTATACAAGTGGGGTCTAAATCATATTCTGACTGTTGGATGTAGTTTAGTGATCGATCGAGACTAGCTCAAATTTTAATATAAACTTTCTCTCTCTTCTAGGCACTTTTCTCTTAGCTACAAAAAAATATAATAATCATCACCAATATATGACATAATACAAACTTGTATACAAAGAGGGCTGGAAAAGAAAATACTAAGTTATAAAGCTTCAATTCAAATTCTAACCGTTGGATGTCAAAAGGCAAGACTCAGGAGCAACATACTAAAATTTAATTCTGATCAGAGGTCGTTTGGTCATCGACCGAGACTAGAGCAAATTTTGATATGAACATTCTCTCTCTTAAGGGCACTTTTCGAGTTGGGACAAAAAAAATCTTAAAATCATCCTTAAAATATGATATAATACAAAATCGTATACAAAGAGGTCTAGAAAGAAAATACTATGTTAGAGAGCTTCAAATCAGATTCTAACCATTAGATGTTAAGAGGCAAGACTCAGGAACAACATACTAAAATTTCATTCTGATCAGAGGTCGTTTGGTTATCGTTGAGACTAGAACAATTTTTGATATGAACTTTCTCTCTTTTCTTTGCACTTGTCTCTTTGCTAAAGAAAAATCTAATAATCATTATCAAAATATGACATAATACAAACTCATATACAAACAGGGCTAGAAAGAAAATACTAAGTTAGAGAGATTCAAATCAGATTCTAACCATTAGATGATAAGAGGCAAGACTCAGGAACAACATACTAAAATTTTATCCCGATCAGAGGTCGTTTTGTTGTCGATCGAGACTAAAGAAATTTTTGATATAAACTTCTCTCTCTTCTGGGCACTTTTTCCTTTACTACAAAAAATTTAAAAATCATTACCAATATATGACATAATACAAACTCTTATACAAATAGGGCTAGAAAGAAAATACTAAGTTAAAGAGCTTTAAATCAGATTCTAACCGTTGGATGCCAAGAGGTAAGACTTAGGAACAACATACTAAATTTTCATCCCGATTAGAGGTCATTTTGTTACCAATCAAGATTAGAGCAAATTTTGATATAAACTTACTCTCTCTTCTAGGCACTTTTTTCTTTGCCATAAAAAAAATCTAATAATCATCACCAATATATGACTTAATATATACTCACATACAAAGAGGGCTAGAAAGAAAATACTAAGTTAGAGTGCTTCAAATCAGACTCTAACCGTTTGATGTCAAGAAGCAAGACTCAGGACCAACATACTAAAATTTCATCCTGATCAGAGGTCGTTTCGTTATCGATTGAGAGTAGAGCAAATTTTGATATAAACTTTCTCTCTCTTCTGGGCACTTTTTTCCTTGCCACAAAAAAATCTGATGATCACCATCAATATATGACAAATTACGAACTCGCATACAAAGAGGGGTAGAAGGAAAATACTAAGTTAGAGAGCTTCAAATCAGATTCTAACCATTAGACGTCAAAAAGCAAGATTCAGGAACAATATACTAAAATTTCATCCCGATCAGAGCTCGTTTGGTCATCGATCAAGGCTAGAGCAAATTTAAATATGTACTTTCTCTCTCTTTTGGGCACTTTTTTCTTTGGCACAAAAAATCTAATAATCATCACCAATATATGAAATAATATAAACTCGTATACAAAGAGGGCTAGAACGAAAATACTGAGTTAGGGAGCTTCAAATTAGATTCGAAGCGTTGAATGTCAAGATGCAAGACTCAAGAACAACATACTAAAATTTTATTCCGATCAGAGGTCGTTTGGTCATCGATCGAGACTAGAGAATGTTTTGATATGAGCTTTCTCTATTTTCTTGACACTTTTCGCTTTAGCACCTAAAAAATCTAGTAATTATCACCAAGATATGACATAATACAAACTCGTAAACAAAGAGAGGTAGAAAGAAAATACTAAGTTAGATAGTTTTAAATCAAATTCTAATCATTGTACGTCAAGAGGCAAATCTCAGCAACAACGTACTAAAATTTCATCCCGATCACAGTTCGTTTGGTCATCGATAGAGACTAGAGCAAATTTTGATTTGCACTTTCTCTCTCTTTTTAGGACTTTTCCTTTTTGCACAACAAAATCTAATAATCATCACTCAAATATGACAAAATACAACCTCGTATTAAGGTGGGCGAGACAGAAAAAACTAAGTTAGAAAGCTCGAAATTAGATTCTAGCCGTTGGATGTCAAGAGGCAAGACTCAAGAATAACTACTAAAAATTCATCCCAATCAGATGTCATGTGGTAATCGATCGAGGCTGAAGTAAATTTTGATATGCACTTTCTCTCTCTCCTGGGTACTTTTCCCTTTTACATAATAAAATCTAATAATTATCACTCAAATATGACATAAGTTAGAGAGCACCAAATCAGATTATAATCTTTGAATCTGAAGAGGCAAGTATCAGGAACAAAATACTAAATTTCCATCCTGATCAGAAGTCGTTTAGTTATCGATCGAGACTAGATCAAATCCTAATATGAACCATCTCTCTCTTCTAGGCACATTTCTCTTAGCCACAAAAAAATATAATAATCATCACCAATACATGACATAATACAAACTTGTATACAAAGAGAGCTAGAAAAGAGAATACTAAGTTATAGAGCTTCAAATCAAATCCTAACCGATGGATGTCAAGAGGAAAGACTAAGGAACAACATACTAAAGTTTCATCCTGATCAGAGGTCGTTTGGTCATCGATAGAGACTGGAGCAAATTTTGATATGAACTTTCTCTCTTCTGGACACTTTTCTCTTTGGCACAAAAAAATCTAAAAATCATCATCAAAATATGATATAATACAAACTCGGATATAAGGAGGGTTAGACAGAAAATACTAAGTTAGAGAGCTGAAAATTATATTCTAACCGTTGGATGTCAAGAGGCAATACTCAGGAACAACATACTAATATTTCATCTCAATCAGACTAGCACCCTCTTCTGTGCACTTTTCGCTTTGGCACAAAAAAAATCTAATAATCATCACTAATATATGACATAATACAAACTTGTATATAAAGAGTGCTAGAAAGAAAATTCTAAGTTAGAGAGCTTCAAATCAGATTCTAAACATTGTACGTCAATAAGCAAAACTCAGGAACAAAACACTAAAATTTTGTCACGATTTGAAGTCTTTTGGTCATCGATTAAGGCTAGAACAAATTTTGATATGCACTTTCTCCTTGGCACAAAGAAAACTAAAAATCATCACCAAAATGTGACATAATACAAACTCGTATACAAAGAGGAGTAGAAATAAAATACTAAGTTATAGAGCTTCAAACTCGTATACAAGGAGGGTTAGACAGAAAATACTAAGTTAGAGAGCTGCAAATCAGATTCTATCTGTTGGATGTTAAGAGGCAAGACTCACAAACAACAAACTAAAATTTTATCCCGATCAGAGGTCGTCTGGTCATCGACTGAGGCTGGAGCAAATTTTGATATGCACTTTCTCTCTCTTCTGGGGACTTTTCTTTTTTGCACAACAAAATCCAATAATCATCACTCAAATATGACATAATACAAACTCATATGCAAGGAGAGCGAGATAGAAAATACTAAGTTAGAGAGCTCCAAATTAGATTCTAATTATTGGCTGCCAAGAGGCAAGACTCAGGAATAATATATTAAAAATTCATCCTGATTAGAGATCATGTGGTCATCGATCGAGACTAGAGCAAATTTTGATATAAACTTTCTCTCTCTTCAGGGCACTTTTCTCTTTGTCACAAAAAAATCTAAGAATCATCATCAATATATGACATAATACAAACTCATATACAAAGAGAGCTAGAAAGAAAATTCTAAGTTAGAGATCTTAAAATCAGATTCTAACCGTTGGATGTCAAGAGGAAATACTCAGGAACAACATACTAAAATTTCATCCCGATCAGAAGTCATTTGGTCATCGTTCGAGGCTAGAGCAAATTTTGATATGAACTTTCTCTCTATTCTAGGTACTATTCGCTTTGGGAAAAAAATCTAATAATCATCACCAATATATGACATAATACAAAATCGTATACAAAGAGGGCTAGAAAGAAAATACTAAGTTAGAGAGCTTCAAATCAGATTCTAAACATTGTACGTCAAGAAGCAAAACTCAGGAACAACATACTAAAATTTTATCCTTATTAAAGGTTGTTTGGTCATCGAGTGAGGCTGGAGCAAATTTCGATATGCACTTTCTCTCTCTTCTGGGGACTTTTCTTTTTTGCACAACAAAATCTAATAATCATCACTCAAATATGACATAATACAAACTCGCATACAAGGAGGGCGAGACAAAAAATACTAAGTTAGAGAGCTCCAAATTAGATTCTAACCTCTAGATGTCAAGAGGCAAGACTCAGGAACAACGTACTAAAAATTCATCTCGATCAGAGGTCATGTGGTCATCGATCGAGACTAGAACAAATTTTTGTATGAACTTTTTCTCTCTTCTGGGCACTTTTCTCTTTGCCACAAAAAAATCTAATAATCGTCACCAATATATGATATAATACAAATTCGTATATAATGAGGGCTAGAAGGAAAGTACTAAGTTAAAGAGCTTGAAATCATATTCTAACCATTGGATGTCAAGAGGCAACACTCAGGAACAACATACTAAAATTTCATCCCGATCAGAAGTTGTTTGGTCATCGATCGAGACTAGAGCAAATTTTGATATGAACTTACTCTCTATTCTGGGCACTTTTCGCTTTGGCACAAAAAAATCTAATAACCATCACCAATATATGATATAATACAGACTCGTATACAAGGGGGCGATATAGAAAATACTAAGTTATAGAGCTCCAAATTAGATTATAACCATTGGATGTCAAGAGGCAAGACTCAGGAACAACATACTCAAATATCATCCCGATCAGATGTCATTTGGTCATCGATCGAGGCTAGAGCAAATTTTAATATGTACTTCCTCTCTTATAATCGTCACCAATATATGACAAAATACAAACTCGTATACGAAGAGTGCTAGAATGAAAATTCTAAGTTAGAGAGCTTCAAATTAGATCCTAACTGTTGGATGTCAAGAGGTAAGACTCAGAAACAACATACTAAAATTTCATCTCGATTAGAGGTCGTTTGTACATCGATCGAGACTATATCAAATTTTGATATAGATTTTCTCCCTCTTCTGTGCACTTTTCGCTTTGGCACAAAAAAAATCTAATAATCATCACTAATATATGAATTAATACAAACTTGTATATAAAGAGTGCTAGAAAGAAAATACTAAGTTAGAGAGCTTCAAATCAGATTCTAAACATTGTACGTCAATAAGTAAAACTCAATAACAACACACTAAAATTTTATCCCGATTTGAGGTCGTTTGGTCATCGATTGAGGCTGGAAAAAATTTTGATATGCACTTTCTCCTTGGCATAAAAAAACTAAAAATCATTACCAAAATGTGACATAATACAAACTCATGTACAAAGAGGGGTAGAAAGGAAATACCAAGTTAGAGAGTTTCAAACTCATATACAAGGAGAGTTAGACAGAGAATACTAAGTTAGAGAGCTGCACATCAGATTCGATTCATTGGATGTTAAGAGGCAAGACTCACAAATAACAAACTAAAATTTTATCCCGATCAGAGGTCGTCTGGTCATCGACTGAGGCTGAAGCAAATTTTGATATGCACTTTCTCTCTCTTCTGGGGACTTTTCTTTTTTGCACAACAAAATCCAATAATCATCACACAAATATGACATAATACAAACTCGTATGCAAGGAGAGCAAGATAGAAAATACTAAGTTAGAGAGCTCCAAATTAGATTCTAACTGTTAGATGTCAAGAGGCAAGACTCAGGAATAATATATTAAAAATTCATCCCGATTAGAGATCATGTGGTCATCGATCGAGACTAGAGAAAATTTTGATATGAACTTTCTCTCTCTTCTGGGCACTTTTCTCTTTGTCACAAAAAAATCTAATAATCATCACCAATATATGACATAATACAAATTCGTATTTTAAGAGGGCTAGAAAGAAAATACTAAGTTAAAGAGCTTGAAATCAGATTCTAACTGTTGGATGTCAAGAGGCAATACTTAGGAACAACATACGAAAATGTCATCCCGATCAGAATTCGTTTGGTCATCAATCGAGACTAGAGCAAATTTTGATATGAACTTTCTCTCTATTCTGGGCGCTTTTTGCTTTGGCACAACAAAATCTAATAATCATCGCCAATATATGACATAATACAAACTCGTATACAAAGAGGGCTAGAAAGAAAATACTAAGTTAGAGAGCTTCAAATCAGATTCTAAACATTGTACATTAAAAAGAAAAACTCAGGAACAACATACTAAAAGTTTATCCCGATCAGAGGTCATTTGGTCATCGATTGAAACTAGAGCAAATTTTGATTTGAACTTTCTCTCTATTTTGGGCACTTTTCGCTCTGGCACAAAAAAATCTAATAACCATCGCCGATATATGACATAATAAAGACTCATATACTAGGAGGGCGAGATAGAAAATAATAACTTATAGAGCTCCAAATTAGATTATAACTGTTGGATGTCAAGAGGCAAGACTCAGGAAGAACATACTAAAATATCATCCCGAACAGATGTCGTTTGGTGATCGATCAAGGTTAGAGCAAATTTTAATATGCACTTTCTCTCTCTTCTGGGCACTTTTATCTTTGGCCTAAAAAATATAATAATCTTCACCAATATAAGTTATAATACAAACTCGTATACGAAGGGTGCTAGAAAGAAAATTCTAAGTTAGAGAGCTTCAAATCAGATCCTAACTGTTGGACATCAAGAGGTAAGACTCAGGAACAACAAACTAAAATTTCAACCCGATCAGAGGTCATTTGCACATCGATCAAGACTAGAGCAAATTTTGATAAGGACTTTCTCTCTCTTTTAGGCACTTTTTTCTTTGGCATAAAAAAATATAATAATTGTTACCAA
>JAOSBL010153522.1:0-12443 GCA_027568915.1 Erythroxylum roraimae | reverse complement strand
GGCATTTTTTCTAGTCCAGAAATTACCCCGAAATTTTCAGAAAAATTTCTAAAAATTCACTAAAAATTCTAAAACCTTAAAGACCCTCTCCAACTCATTTTTTTTATACACATAATTCACATTTTTCATAACAAGCACATTTATTCACAACTATACCGGGAAATGTCATGAATGCATGTACAGTCATTTACATGTGCAAAAATGCACTATTCACATGTATGCGGATATGAGATTTTGCATGAACATGTAAGGGTATTTCTAAGCACTCAAAAACTATTCCAAATGACTAATTTATCCTTCCCATCGGTGATGGGATGCTACATAACCCTTTTAACAAGGAAGTCAAAAAGAACGTATACAATCGAAATACTTTAATCTATCATTTCATTACTCAAACATCAGAGTTGGTAAACTTTATTTATATATCACAAGCCACACCCTTGGCTTATTACAAAAATAAAAAATAGCAAATGTTGCAATTCCTTTAGGCTCTTGATCACTTGATCTCCTAGCTATAACCTGAGGATGGGGACAGGAAGGGGGTGAGCTTGAAAGCTCGTGGGTAACAGTTTATAATAAAAAGAATAGTAAAAACCTTGAAAATATTTTACTTGTCTTAGAAAACTTTCTTTGAGTTCATAATCACATATTTCTTAGGCTGTTAGCCAAAATCCATAAGTTGCAAACATGAGTGCATCAAACTTGATCAAACATATCATGAGCACATAAGCACATCAGAATGGTTTGGGTAAGTCCAAAACAGAACATACTACACACTTCCCCTAAGGGTCCTGTGTAGCCGTGAACAGAAAGTACTAACACAATCCCATATAATGGTTTTGCATAGCCGTGAACTTATAGGAGTCCATGAAGGAGCTTCATGCCACTAGCAGGCAGGCGGGAGAAGCCTATACTTGGGTCAACGTGCATGTGACAGTTCTTAAGGGACTACCACAAACCCACATAACACATAGATTTCAAGATCTTGTAAACTTGTTGCCCAAAATGGCACTTTCCTTGAAAACTTATTTATCATATACTTGAAGTATATCTTGAAAACCCTTCTTGAAAACATGCTTTTAGAAAACATGCATCTGTTTCAAAAATATCACTTTCATGGTCTTTTCCTTTTAAAAATCATTATTTAAATCATGTAACAAACATATAGCAAATTTCACAAATCATTCACGAGTAATAATGCAACACTTATGATGCAAATGAAATTAGAAAACTTTTTTGATATAAAGAAAACAGTAGTAGCTTATTTACTCTATTATAAACATGTACCCACCTTGATTTCCTTGCTTAAAGACTTGACTTGCTCAAAATGCCTCTTCTCTTTGCAAACAACCAGAGGTATCAAAGGTTCTTTCCAACTGTATCTTTAATGCGTACTCTATGAGATGATCTAACTGAAATAAGCCTCTATAACCCCCTTGGTTCTTCACCAAATGAGGAAATCTTTAGCTTAATTGGAAGCTCTTCTCTTCCTTTACCTTTTTCTCTTCTTGAACAACCTCAAAAACTCTCTTGAGAGCTAACATAATTGAAACCCTAGCTTGTTTCTCTTCTTTCTTTCTTTCTCTTCTTCTTTTTTTTTTCATGTTTTCTCTCTCTCTTGTCTCTTTTCTCATCCATGCATTTTGCTTCTCTAGAATCTTCTCCTTCACTTTTTCTCCTTTATTTATAAGCAAGACAACACTTTTTCTTCCAATTATGCCCTTAATGATTAATAATTGTCCCATTTTCCCTTCTATTTATGCCTTATGTCTTTTGTGCTTAGGTGTCTTTCCAACAGTACCCTTAAATAATCTAACATAACACTTTCTTCCAGAAAAAGGTCTTCCATTGTCTTAAGTTTCTAATGCCTCCAAAATCATTTAATTTGGTTCAGTGATTCAAAAGATATACTTCAAACATATTTGGAGTGCTCTTGTCCAAAGCAGTATACTATGCACAAATTCCATCTGAAATTTAAATATCTTATAGACTGAATTAGATTCTAATTTCTTCATACAATTTGTAGCTCCATGTCTCTAGTTTACCACAAATCAGAAATCATCTCATTTGGATTAGTAAAGCTCCAGAAATCATCGAAATACTAAAGTAAGTTCAGTGGAATAACACCAGTTCATATCCTTTAAGACCACACTCACTGTACCCGTCCCATGTTTTTCACTCAATATTTCTTACTTCATTTCAGATAGCTTCGATTTTTGGTGGAGATGTCTAGCAATGTCTTACGAATCCAATAGTTTAAGAATCAGGTCATTTGGGGGTCTAGAGAGGAAGTTACGGCCAAAAGAATCAAACATGTTTTTGTCCTTACTCATATTGTACATATCTTGGCGCAACTGTTATAACTTTTGCTATAGATGTCAGATTGATTTTATGTTTGGATGGTTTGAAAGAGGACTTCGAGATCTACAACTTTTATGAAAACCTCGAAGACAAATTCAATCTTCTGAGGGATCAAAAATGGATCAGAAAACAGAAGATAAATAGTAACTTCGTCTTAGATGAACAGTAACTTCGTCTTACTTTTGTCTACGGCTCCATTTATAAAGATCTTAACTTTTAGCTCAGATGTCCAAAATTTTCATACTATATACCATTGGAAAGATAAAAGAAAGATCTACAACTCTCAAAAGGAAACTTTGCCAAAATCTATTTATATCAATCCCAATTTTGCCCCTAAAGTCCGAAGATGAATTTTCTATTCATACACCAACGTACTGCACCCAATTCTTAACTTAATGAAATTTTGAGACTCTTAGAGACAAAAATTCGATGTCTTCATAAGAAATGTAGCCATACGTTTCTAATTTAATCCAAATCAAGAATCATCTCATTTGGATAACTAGAGAAAAAGTTATGGCTAACAGACCGAAGCACACTCAGTGAACGTTTTCCAGATCACTACCAATTTTGTTTCTAAATCTTTCCTTATCACAACTCATACCGGGATCAATCTTCTACTCCCTCTACTTCTCATTCTCAATAAAATCACATTTAACATCAATTATACTCGGAAGTTGTCAATGAATGCATGTACCACTTTTTATGTGCAAACATTCAATATCTATGTGCATATATGCTAACATTATGCATGAGCAAGAACATGCATTTCCTTAATCTCTCTTTAAGCTCCCATGTACTGAAATTTTGGGTCCTCACCCTTAATTTGGGGATAGGATGTTACATCCATAATCGTGGCACAACAAGCCACGATCGTGACAGAAGCACCAGAGTTAGCTCATGATCGTGGCCTGCATGCCACGATTGTGCCAAAAGGCTCGAATGTGGCCCACAATCGTGGCCTGCATCGGGAAGACGTGCAGACAATAAAAAATGTCAAGTTTCAAGGGATTTTTTGAACCTTTCAAACCCCAAAAAACCCTAAGGTTGCTCAGAACACAAAAGGATATTTAAAGAACAAGAAAAGAGGCAGAGGGGATCTTTGGCATCAACCTCTTTTGAGAAACCCTAGAGAGAATTCATCGAGAGATAGAGAAAAAGAAGAAGGAAGAGAGAAGAGTATAAGAAGATGACTCGATGTACTTCTCGGATTAGGAGTTTCCCGACGTCGCCGCCTCGCATCATCTATTCATATTGTATTTCCTATTTAATTTCATTTTTATTATTGTATGGAATTGAAATGAATAGTTGATAATGGGATTTTGAATGTTGATGATGTTTTAAACTCACCTTTGGAGTTTTATTTTTTAAATTAATGAAATTTGATTGTTTATGGTTTATTGGATTGGTTATGATCTAATTCTGCGACTGCATAATTCGATAATAAACAAAAAGGGTGAATCAAATGAAAAATAATTAAATTGGGCTAACAAGAATTAGGTGATTTAATAGAAATTAGAATTAAATCAAATCGGTAAATTGTGCAAAGAGAGATATTGCATAGGTTTTCGGTAGTTTATTAGAGAACTTCATAACTAATTAGGGTTTTGGATAGGTTGTAAATTAAGAAATTGCGACCTCTATAATCTGATTAAGGTTTATGATTTAGGGATAATGGTTATAACTCGAGAGAGAGTAATCAAGCCCAGGATCGTCTAGAATTAACAATCCAATAATTCATAATCAGTTAGGTTAGCATTAAGGATAGGTAAAATTTCCTTTATGTTAATTGGTAATTTCCTTAGGTTGATTCTTAGGTGCGTTGCAGTTGCTTAGTAATATTTTTGTGATTGATTCTTAATTTGATTTGATTGATTGAATTAATTTCTTGTTTTTAGTTTCGTGCAATTTGAATTTTTGTATTGTTTTCTGGCCTTTGATTTTAGGATTAGATTATCCCTCCTTATGGGATCGACATCTTAAGTACTATACTAATGAACCGTGCACTTGTGGATTATCAAGGGTTATTTATTAAAACTTACACACAACCAAACAACCCGATCAAGCTTTTGGCGTTGTTGCCAGGGAGGCGATTAGTTTAGTTCTTTATTCTAAGGCTTTTTTATCTTCTTTTTAAATTAAAAAAACTGGGCGTAAAGTAGATGACACATCAACTTGGATATCACCGAACAACAATGGGGAATCTCAATAGTTGAATGCTAAGAAGAGATAAAAGGAACAATTATAGAGCATGTATATTATAGGGAGCAAAGGACTCTTGTGGATTTCAATGATCTCCGTTTTAGTTGGGGAAATCATCATCCTTATGTGAACCCATGCACTTCAGGGTGATAGAACCACCCTGATTTCTATTGGTCTAACAATGTAAGTACTCATACGAGACATCAAGACCTATTTAAATTTCAGTTAGACGAGTCCAGTTCATAGGATTCCAAATTGGACAAAATCATGGATAAGCTAACTGACATGGAAGAGAACCAGAGGAGATTGAAAGAGCAATTTGATCAAGTAATGAAAATCATGTTGCTTTTATTCACAACCCAAAGATTCAAGTAAGACAACTTTCTTGTGAATTTTCTTAGAGAATTGTGGAAGACTCTCTGAGCAATATGGAATTATATCAACGAGAGCAATATAAGGCTATCACACTTAGAATTAGGGAAGAATAGGAAGAACTAGTGGAAGACCATGTTGGACCCTATTTTGTAGAAAACTAAGAGATGAGGAAAGAGGAAGAAGAAAAGAATGACAACTCTCCTTATTATTCCTTAGATCTTTGTATACCATGCTTAAACATCGAAAAAACTTGGGTAGCTGTCCATGAAGAGAACCTCATCATTCAGATTAGTGATGACCAAGTGACATTTAACAAGAATGACATATTAAAGAATCCGGAGGAGCGCGACTTATTCAGAAAAATTGATGTGCTTGAATCTTCGAAGGAATGAGAGGACAAAGAACAGTTGACAACGAACATCAAGTTTGAAAAAGCTATGGAAGTTTCTATTTAAGAAGCTAAAGAAGAAGAGTAGATGAGGGTGAATGAGGAAGAACCAAGAAGAGAACAACTCACCCTTTTATCTAGCAAATTGCTGGATTCTATGGAAGATTCAAGGAGTTTCGTTATTACCTATTTTATTGACAGTTTGTTAGTGAAAAGGATATTACTAAAATTAATTGGTTTTCTCAACTTTATCAATATTGTTCTCCTGATCATTTTGCAATTTGTAGCTTACTCATAGGCTATAAAATTGATGTTGAATGAGAAGGGTGGAAGCAAGCGACTCATAATTGATCCAGGCTAAGCTTCCAAGAATACAAGGTCAAGCTAATGACCCTAAATTATCACGTTTAGTATTTAGATTTAAATTATTGTGTAGTTAGGTTTGTTTTAAATTCTAAACTAAGTTTTGAATGATTTGGAATGGTTTGGATTGCTAATTCTTTTACTCTCTTGAATCATTTATAAGATAGGGAAACACTCTCAATGTCAAGCAGATTTGGTCTCAACACTATTCGCCATCACTACCTCCATCACCATAAACAGTTTTGTGTTCTAACCCTTTTCTTTTCAATTTTGTTAGTATTTTTTTCTTATGTTTTTCATATATTGTGTTTTATTTCCCCTAGTGTATTTGTATATCCTTCTCACATTGAGGGCAATGTTTTGTTCAAGTGTGGGGAGGGTTGTGTGTTTTTACCTTGAGTGTAAATTTTGCATATGGTATGATAGTTTTGTTTAGGTTGCATGATGTGAATTGGGTGAATGCGTCGATAGATAGGACTTAACGGGATAGATTTAGCCTTAAACATAGTCTTTTAGGTTGCGAAGATTTATTAGCTTGTGAAATTATTGACCTAAGTTACTTAACGCTAGATATGCTGGTTAATTAGGATACGATGTTAGTCGATTCACCCTAGGAATTTGCCATCCTCATTTATAATTTTAGGCCAATCAAATAAGTGGCATTATTAATACATTTTCATTAGAATGATTAGTTAAAACAATAAGGTAGGAAAAATTTTGTGTTTTAAAAACGTTGTATAATTTTAACTAAAATAACTATTTCACTAGCCTTTAAGTTATGAATAGAGCTAGTAGCCAGTTGAGAATGTGATGTAGCTAAGTAACTGGATCGACATGTATCACAAATGTGTGCCTTCATGTAAAAAGGCTATAATGACATTCCAACCAAGCAACTTAATAACAACATGACTTAGTTTAGTAACCGGGTTGACATTCATCACAAATGTTTGCATCCACGTAAAAAGACTAGGTTCATGTCCTTTAAGAAAAATCAACAAAAAGAATGTTTTCAAATAAAAAAACCTACCAAACTTGTTAGTAGCTTGATTTTTCATGAAAACCTACTGAGGAATGGCTACACTTTTGTTTTGACTGAATGATTATCAATGTGTGTGTGCAAGTGCTAGAGATGAATAGACTCAATATTAAAATTTTGATTAGTTTGTGCATTTAGTCCAAGGTGCTTAGACGTGGATTTCACTTGTTAATAAGTTAAAATGACTTGAAGGATTGTGTTTATAATTAAATTTGTTTCACGATGTTGAAGCTATTGTCTCATTATTGCATATGTGTGTTTTGTGTTGTCTTGATTTGTTTGATTGTTTTTGTTTTCTTGAGGATAAGAAAACGTTTAAGTGTGGGGATGTGATAAGTGTAAATTGCATCATGTTTTAGGGCATAGTTTGATATGTGTTTATCTATTAATCCGATCATTTAGTATATGTTTAGGGTAGAATTGAGTTAGTTTATTAATTATTTGTGTTTTAAGTTTTTTATAGGTTAGTACAAGTCTTTGAGCTTAAATATTATATTTTTGAGGTACCTTGATGTGTTTACTAGTGTTTCAAGGTCAACAACGAAGAACAGAGAAGTTTCAAACACATTCGAGGATAAACAACAATCCACGACAACAGACCATGATTTTGACAAAAGCACCAAAGTTAGCCCATGATTACGGCTTGCATGCCACGATCGTGACAGAAGGCTCAGATGTGGCTCATGATCATGGCCTGCGTTAGGTAGACCCGCAGACACTCAAAAATATCAAGTTTTAAGGGATTTTTAGGACCTTTCAGACCCCAAAAAAACCTTAAGGTTGCTCAGACGACAAAAGGATATTTTTAGAACAAGAAAAGTGGCGGATGGTGCTTTGGCATCAACCACTTTTGAGAAATCCTAGGGAGAATTCATCGAGAGATAGAGAAAGAGAAGAAGGAAGAGAGAAGAGGAGAAGAAGTTGACTTGACGTACTTCCCGGGTCAAGAGTTTCCCGACGTCACAACCTCCCATCATCCATTCAGATTGTATTTCCTATTTAATTTCAATTTTATTATTATATGGAATTTAAATAAATAGCTGATGATAGGATTTCGAATGTTGATGATGTTCTAAACTCACCTTCGAAGTTTTATTTTTTGAATTAATAAAATTTGATTGATTATGTTCTTATTGGATTGGTTGCGATTTAATTTTGTGATTGCATAATTCGATAATAAACTGAGATGCTAAATTGAATAAAAAACGATTAAATTGGCCTAACGAGAGTTAGGTGATTTAATAGAAATTAGAATTAAATCAAATCAGTAAATTGTACGAAGAGGGATCTTGCATAGGTTTTCGGTAGTTTATTAGAGAATGTCAAAACTAATTAGGGTTTTGGATAGGTTGTAAATTGAGAAATTGTGACCTCCATAATCTTATTAGGGTTTATGATTTAGGGATAATGGTTATAACTCGAGACACAGTAATCAACCCTAGGATCGTCTAAAATCAACAATCCAGTAATTCATAATCAGTTAGGTTAACATTAAGGATAGGTAAAATTCCCTTTCTATCAATTGGTAATTTCCTTAGGTTGATTCTTGGGTGTGTTGCAATTTCTTAGTAATAGTATTTTCGTGATTGATTCTTAATTTGATTTGATTAATTGAATTAATTTCTCGTTTTTAGTTTCATGCAATTTGAATTTTTGTATTATTTTCTGGCCTTAGATTTTAGGATTAGATTATCCCTACTTGTGAGATTAACACCTTAGGTACTATACTAACGAATCGTGTGCTTGCAGATTATCCAGGTTTCTTATTAAAATTTACACACATCAAACACCCAATCAAATGTGTAGAGATGAAAGAACATACTTATCAGTTCGAGCTTGCCTGCATATGACGGTGATTTATTTACCTAAGAGGGGAGTCTTTTTTAGACCTGTTCAATCATAGGAATGCATTCATTGAAGTTTAAACTTCTTGTAAAATTAAGAAAGCCTAGATACACTATAAAAGGAAGCTTCTTTTCCACTCTAGTAATTCTTGAAAAGTGCTAGGTTCCATCTGCGTGACATTTATAGAGATCATAAAATGAATTTTGTTAAGATTCATTTCCAAGCTATATGTTCTTTTAAATTGCTAGAGGGAGTCCATCAAGGTTTGGATATAACCAAAATGAGCTTTACAGAACAATAATAGATTATCTGCAAAGCACAAGCTAGATAAGGACACTTTCCTACATTTGGAATGGTATCTAAATTTGGGGTTCATCTTGACATTATGTTTGATAAAAGGGTAAGAACTTCCATGCATAAGATAAAATGGTAGGGAAATAAAGGATCTCCTTCTTATTCCTCTACCACCTTTAAAAATCCCAGATGGACATCCATTCACCAAGATACAATAAGATGTTGTAGTGAAGCATTATTTAACCCGTTGTATGAACAGTCTTGAAAAAACAAATACTTCTAACATATGTAACATAAAGTCCCAATATATATTGTCAAATGCCTTATTAAAATCAAATTTGATGTTGCAATTAGCATGAGAGTTACCTTTTGAATAGCCTTTGAAAAGTTCTTGAACGACTAATATGTTATCACCAATCTGCCTGTTTGCAATGAAAACTCCTTGACTATTATTGGTAAGGAACTTTAATGAATGCTTCAGTCTTGTAGCTAGGATTTTGGAAATAACATTGTAGAGAAAATTATTGTAGGCTATTAACATTGCACAAGTGAACATGAAAAGTAAATACTGGAAGTTAATTTAAGAATTGTAAAGCGAAAAATTCGACAAGACAGAATTAAACTGAGCATTCACACAGGTCACAATGGAAATCCGTTAAGAGAGTTAATCAAGTTATGAGAAAGAGGATTTTACCTATCATTAATGCTAATATAATCATTTATATGTTTACAAGATGTCAGTTCTAGATGATCGTAGCTTGAGTTTTAACCATTAAACCCTAAATTGTAAACCTTGATTAAATTATGGAACTTGCAATCTCTCAATTCAAAAATTACCCAAAATTTTATTTAGTTCTAAAGCTCTCTAATAAATAATCGGGTTTCGCACGAGATCTCTCTTTATGAAATTACCGAATAGATTGATTAAGTGGTCAATTAGATCACCTAATTCTCATTAATCTGATCTAATCATTTTTATACAGCTCACCCTCTTAGTTTGTTACTGAAACATACATATACATTAATCAATCACAATACCAAAACCAATAAACACAAAAAAACTAAATCAACATTAACTCGAAGTAAAATCCCGAAGGAGAGTTTTAAACATTATCAACAACCCAAAATCCATTTCCATACATTCCATCTCACCTTTATACATTTAAATTAAAAAGGAAATAAAGAGAAATTGGAACTTAAGTTGGACAAATCGGGAAGCCAACAACGTCGAGATACCACCTGATCCAGGGAGTAGCAGCGTCGAGATCCACTTCTTCTTTCTCCTTCTTCCTCTTCTTCTTATCTCTCTCTTCTTTTTCTCCCTCTTTAGGGTTTCTAAAAGTGGTTAAATGTAAAGCTCTTTCTTTATGTTCTTGTTGTTCTATTTATGTTCTTTGGTGCTTAGGTTGAACTAGGATTTTTCCGAGGTCCGAATGATCCAAATGTAACACCTCACTCTCGCAAGATAGGTACTCGACATCCTAAGTGATATCCGAGTACGTACCCCGCAAGGGTGACATGGTAGAACAGTTATTCAGTCAAAATTAATTAAATTTTTTTGTTTCTTTAAAACAATGTACACGTATGCGGAAATGATTAATCAGATCGGGCCCACTTTATTTAAAAACATTTCCATTCACAAGTGATACAATTATTACAAACATTAGTATTCAATAGCCACTTGGGCCTATTTTAGATACAAAACACTTGCAATCATAATGTCATTTCATTACCAAAGCATTCACATACACTTTGTACAATTCTTGTGGAACATAATTCAAAAACAAAATCACTGAAGACATATGCAGGTGCAAACTGATTCTACATTTGTTAACTAATGGTACTTTGATTTACCCAAAAGTCAACTCAATAGTCTATGCTCTTCATTGCACTAGATTTAGTAACCACAATATCTGAATTTATGCTATTCCTTTATTGAATTTTCTATTCAAGCATCAGATATGTACACTAGTTTTATTGAATTTTCTATTCAAGCATCAGATATGTACACTAGTTTTACCAAGATAGTACTCATTTGTACAATCATAGTCCTTCAATACTCCTATCCATTGTCTCAGTCTCGTATAAAATTCTTTCAAACTCAATAACTACCTCAAACTTTATTGATTTGTATATTTATATATAAATCTGAAATGTTTCACTGTACAAATAGTGTCTCCAAGTTTTCAAAGCAATGGTTATTTCAACAAATTTCAAATCATGTATCAAACATTCAACTCATGAGACTTTAATTGTCTCTATGCATACAAAATCGGTTTATTATGCTACAACAAAGGGCATCTTAATTTCTGATGCGAAACATCGTTGTATATTACAAAATCTACAAATTCGTTATTATTTGTTATGATCGAGTGCCTTTTAGATACAGATACAGATACAGATACTGGCCATTAGGCTCAGTCAAAAATAGAAATTACGAAGCAAAGCTCTACGTGCTGAATTCTAAGCTTAAAGCTCGTTTAGACTAGCTACTCTGATCACAACACCTTTATTAGAACATGTATTATATGAAATGCATCAAATAACAAAATATGTCATGTATAGCTTTCATTTTTAATGCATAGACAGAATTTCATATTCATTCTAAACCGCAGATTTCTTAAGTAATCAAAATATTCTTTTCAACACTTCGAATACATTCAAGATACCATCCATGATCATAGTCACTATTTGATCCAAGCAAAATTAGATCACGTTATTCTTCAATGCCATGATAATGTCAGGGGTATTGTTAATTCAAACAAATATTGCCAAAACTCTTTGTACCCATGATCAGTTCTCGTAATTCCTTTAGTAATTAATTCCTCTATGAAGTAATATTATCTCATGTTATTTTCAATTTCTCAATTGAATTATTTTTTGGAATGATTTTCTCCATTCATACGATTTCCTCTGATTTCATATTGACTTATTGCAATGTCAAACCATTCTTACTAGTTTCTCCACTCATTTCAGTTTATTCACAAACTTAACTTCCTGTGTTGGTAACACATTCATCAAATCAAATTTGTATCCCCTGAACATATTTGCATATAATGTAATATGGGCCTAAGTTCTCCTCACATTAGCAAGAGCGTCATCTCAAATTTAAGAATCTATTCACATAGTTGGATACTTTACATAAAAAAAAATGCATACACTCTCAGTAGCATATTCTACATCTCATCCTTGAGTCTTCGTAAGGAACAGAACTCCAATATTTTCTTTTAATTTATTCCATTTTCGTTCATTCTTAAAAGTAAACCATCTTATCTACTTAACCTTATTCGGTGTTCTTCCAATGAAGATTTCTTGCTACTATCAACTAAATTATTTATCTAATCCTTATCAATCAATTATTCCCATCATTGCTTATCAAAAATTCTTAATACCTCAAAAAGATCAATTTTAACTATTCATAATATCTCAATAAGTTCAATTTACGTCATAATTTATATGATTAGAATATCCTTATAATAAGGCTCAGTGAAGCATTAAGCAGATCCATTTACTCTTATACCTTGGTATATACCATCAAAATCATTACATCTTATCTAGAGATGTATTTAAGACAATTCACTA